>PVJI01029307.1:0-15452 GCA_004026765.1 Micronycteris hirsuta
CAAGATTTTCTTTATGTATTTGGGTGCTCCTGTGTTGGGTGCGTATATATTTACAATGTTTATGTCTTCTTGGTGGATTCTTCCCTTGAGTATTATAAAGTGTCCTTCTGGATCTCTCTTGATGGCCCTTTTTTTGAACTCTATTTTGTCTGATATGAGTATTGCTACCCCAGCTCTTTTTTCTTGTCCGTTTGCTTGGAAAACTTGTTTCCAGCCCTTCACTTTCAGTCTGTGTAAGTCTTTTGTCCTGAGGTGGGTCTCTTGTAGGCAGCATATGTGTGGTTCGTGCTTTCTTATCCATTCCTCTATTCTATGTCTTTTAATTGGAGCATTTAATCTATTTACGTTTAAGGTTATTATCGATAGGTACTTATTTATTGCCATTTTTTTTGTATATGTGTTCCTTTCTCTCTCTCTTTTCCTTCCTTTCCTTAAAGCAGTCCCTTTAGCATCTCTTGAAGAACTGGTTTGGTGGAGGTGTATTCTTTTAGACTTCTTTTGTCTGGGAAGCTCCTTATTTGGCCATCTATCTTAATTGAGAGCCTTGCTGGGTACAGTAGCCTTGGTTGAAGGCCTCTGGTTCTCATTACTTGGAATATTTCTTGCCATTCTCTTCTGGCTTGGAATGTTTCCATTGAGAAGTCAGCTGCTAACCTTATCAGGGCTCCCTTGTATGTTACTTCCTGTCTCTGTCTCGCTGCCTTTAAGATTCTCTCTTTGTCTTGGAATTTTACCATTTTAATGATGATGTGTCTTGAAGTGGGCCTGTTTGGGTTCCTTTTGATTGGGACTCTCTGTGTTTCCTGGATTTGTGTGACTTTCTCTCTCATCAGATTAGGGAAGTTTTCCATCATTATTTTTCAAACAGGTTTTCTATCCCTTGCTCTTCTTCTTCTCCTTCTGGTATCCCCATTATATGAATATTATTATGTTTCATGTTGTCCTGCATTTCCCTTAATACCTCTTAATTTTTCTGAGTCTCTTTTCCTGTTCCTGCTCTTTTGGAGTGTTTTTTTCTACCTTGTCTTCCAGCTCACTGATCCTATCCTCTGCTTCATCGAGCCTGCTTTTGATTCCTTCTATTGTATTCTTCAGTTCAGATATTGTATTCTTCATTTCCTCTTGGCCCTTGTGGATATTTTCTATTTCCTTTTTCATGTTGACATAGTTTGCAGTGAGTTTATTATAGTTTCCCTGTAGTTTCTCGAAATTCTCTGCGAGCTCATCAAGCTTCTTGAACTTCCTGATAACCAATGCTTTGAACTCACTATCTGATAGTTGGCTTGCCTCTGTTCGTTTATCATTCTTTCTGGCGCTTCCTCCTTTCCTTTCATTTGGGAATTGTTTTTTTGTCTTCCTATTGTTTGTGAGACTCTTCTTGCTAGCCTCTGTTTCTTAAATTGATCTGTCAAACTCTCTGGAGTAGCAAAGTTGATTTTTTGTCACTGTCTCTGTTTTTAGGGCTGACCCTTGTCTGGGTCTAGCTCTGTTCTCTTTTCACTCCAGGTTTTAATGTCTCACCAGTCTGGATGAACGTGTCTTTTTTAACTCCTCGTTTGTCGGACTTTCACTCAGTGCAGTTTTCTGTCAGATCTGGCAGCCCTTCCCCTCTAAATTGCTTTTTTTTCCTCTTTTGGTTGTGTGAGGAGGAACAGTGCATCCACCTACGCCGCCATCTTGGCCCCTCTCCTCGATAAAATGAACTTTTAACATGCAAGAATTTACTTATCTAAAATTATTAGTGTCTAGATATGGGTTTGGCAGCATGGGTATTATTTTTTCTCATCCTTTGTCCTACATATGTCCTAGAATATATTCTCCTTGAAGAGATATATGTCTTTCCTCTATTTTCTACATCATTTATTATAGTGCTTATAAGTAGATATTGAGTGATATGTCTTGTTTAGTCCCTTAATCAGAATATGAATCTAAAGGTAAGGGATCAAAGAGACATTTTTAATAGCCTAAATGGTGGTTAGCACCATCTTAGGCATATGGTATGTTCTCAATGTAGTCTGACCCACGTACTTTTTGAACAACTACCCCTATTTAGATTTAGTAAGAATTCCCTCAGTTATATAAAGTTGAAAGGGACTTAAAAGAAGGTTTACATTAAGTAATCAAAGGAATCTATTTCATGATGAAGCTCTACCAAATACCAGTGGCCATGCTTTTAGAATTGTATAGGGAAAGAATACGAGCCATCAATGATTCAGAACTCTTATTGGTTAATGTTAAGGGAAATTAGTTTCCATGATCTTTCTGGTATTTAGAGGGAGAAGAGAAATCATTAGACCTGAAAAAGGCAGTGAGTACCAGGCAAGCTGTTAAAGATTAAGGGAACAAGGGCAGTTATGTCCTCCTTCAACTTTGATTCCATAACACAAGGATTCTCATTACTCAATGCCATAATACTAATGAACCAAATTTCTATGAAACAGAGACTCTAAAACCTGAGAACAATTGTTAACTCACAGTTCAATATAGTTCATTTGGAAGAAGGGATGGTGAAGAATAATTAGGATATATTTTAAGAGTCTTTTCCTAAAGAAAAGCTGTGTTTTTCTAAAACCATAGGCATGCAATATACATGTTTAATTTCAGCAAGTGCTGAACTTAACAACTTGATCGATCCTACATATTTCTGGGTCCATTAGTGTAGTCTACCCCAAACTATCTGTTGTAAAGGGTTTTATTTCCTGCATGCATGTCTCATGTGTTTAATTCTCAGTAAATATGTGATAGACCTATATGTATTAATTGTTCATGACTTCTTTATAGTTTGTACCAATGTAGCTCATTATGAAATACACAAACTAATCTATACTCAGGTTATTGAGAAAAGTGTGAAGATCATACATTTGAATATACAGCCAATGTCAAATTGTTATAAAAGTTTCTAAAGACTTTATTTCAATTTCTCTAATCATCTCATCATGGACCATTAAGTAACAAAAAACTAATGGGTCAGCAATGGTTCATGGAGTCACTATTAGAGGTTCCCTAAGCCATAACCCAGACAGGAGAATTGTGAGAAAGTGGATGAAACAGAGAAAGTTGCAAATGGTTGTAGGTAAATTATCATGAATGAAATAAGGAAAACACATTACGACAGAAGATATTGTGGGTGAAGATAAGTTTACTTCTGTCTTTGAGTACAAAAGAACGTCAATAACTTTATTACAAGCGGCAACAAAATGGCTAATAATGGTCAGGATTTAAGCTAAGAAAAATGTGCCATAGGTAAGTACATTAGTAGGCTCAAATACCCTACTATTTATGCATAAATTTATTTTGAGGATCCATTCTGCAGATGGCATTAGTCCTTTGCTAGGAGAACTGTAAAGATAAGTGACACCCAGTGGTTCTCCACTGAGTATCATGGAGTGATAAAATAGAGTGGTAAAATAGAGATGAAAGATAAAAATATATAAATGAATGTTTAAATAATAATACAAGAGATAATATTAAATAATCACATGTATAGGAAATGACTGCATTCCATATGACATTCAAGATTACTGTCAGCTGAAGCAATTACACATTTCAAGCAGATGTTAAAATAGAAAGCATAATCAAAGGAACAGAAATGCACCATAATGATTGATCATAGTAATAATCACAATAATCATAATTTATTGAAAGAATATTATATATTTTTATTAAAGTATTATATTAACATTATTATAAATGCCTTAGAAATTTGACTTATTTAAATAATCTAGAAATATAAATGTTATTAGCCTCATTTTAAAATTGATGCTAAAAGAAGTAATTTGTTCAAGGCTATACAGCTAATAAATAACACAGACAAGAACTGAACCCAGGTATGTCTGACTCCAGCTAAAATACCTCTATTAAACAATGGCTAATATAATATACCATTTATAAAGGTTAACTTTGAGCTTTTATTAGCTATTACCTATCATGTCCTTGTCTGCTTTATAAAATGTGGGTGCTATGGAAATGTTAGCTATTACTGTCAGTGTCTATGAAAATACTTCTTTTTTCTTTAAATTCTCACCAGAGGATATGCTTTTATTGATTTGAGAGAGAGATAGAAACATTGATGTGAGAGAGAAACACCTATCATTTACCTCCAGGATGAGCCCTGACCAGGAATCAAACCCATAAATTATTGTTGCATGAGGCAAAGCTCCAGCCACCTGAGCCACCCAGCCAAGTCAATGAAAATATTTTTATAGAAATCAAAATACTTGGTCTACTGAGGATAAAAACTTAGAGTTGATAATTTAAAAGGCATTTGTATTTTTGTATTTACATGTGAATATGAGTAGTAGTATATATATATTGAAAACATACCAACACTAATTATAATATCATGTTATAAAATTTAGCTCAAATGAAATTGAAAAGTCAAAGAACATGATTACACTTTCCCTTTCTTTTTATTTCCATTATTTACAATCTAAAATTATAATTTTCTATCAGTTTCAATAAACATTTATATATTAATCTTACATTTAAAAAAGTCTGGGAAAAAAGACCTGCTTTGTATTGTGTGGCTCCATATTTATTGCAGATTTATCAATGTTCAAAATAACTTCATAGTACAAGATAGCTGCTAGAACTCCAGTCATCATGTATGAATTCCAAGGGGCACAAAGCAGTGTGTCAGCTTTTTTTCAGTTGCTTGTCCTAAAATCTTATACCTTATATTCACTTTCATTTAACTTGATTGAGCTAAAAACACAGACTCATACAGCTATAAGGAGATGGGAAATGTGTTTGAGGTGAGTATATTGCTATCCTGAATAAGATCAGGATAAATAGAGAAAATTTGATATGGGTAGGCAACTAATACTTTTTGTTATAGATTTTGTCTTTATGTTTTGTTTCATGAGAGACTGACAGCAAGCATTTATAAAGTATCCAGGCTCACATGGGCACTAGTTTATTTATAATCTACATGGTTGTAGGATTGGGCAGCAGTTTTGTTCTCATTTAAATTTGGGGTGTAATACTAAGTGAGATAGTCGAATTAACAAAAAAATGGAATTCATAGGGATATATATATTGCTCTTCTAATTTTGTTTACACACGAGTAAAATATAAGATTAGCATAGGTTTATTTTTTTTTAAAGATTTTATTTTTATTTATTTTTAGAGAGAGGGGAAGGGAGGGAGAAAGAGAGGGAGAGAAACAGCAATGTGTGGTTGCCTCTCACATGGCCCTCACAAGGACCTGGCCCGCAACCCAGGCATGTGCCTTGAGTGGGAATCGAACCGGGACCTCTTGGTTCCCAGCCCGCGCTCAATCCACTGAGCTACACCAGCCAGGGCTCAGATTAGCATAGGTTTATAATTCAATTAATGATTTGGAGTTTTCTGTGCTGCCTTTTACCCCATGAGAATAATCTGATGAACTGAATTGTGTGCCTCCTTAAAAGAAACAGCTGAGTATTCTCACTGCACCATTTCAGTTGTATAGAAAGCTTTTTGTTAAGGAGAGGAGAGGAATTTATTTGTTAGTTTAAGAAGATCAAGGAAGAGGTGTCTAAGTTACCAGTCAAAGACATAGAGGAAACTAGCTCTTGTACATGTCATGGATGTCGACAGGAAAGAAAAAGTATTTGAAACAGTACCTTTGAGTTTTAAAAAGAATTTTGGATTAAGAATGGTTTGAGCACTAGATAGTCAAAGATCTATGGTGAAGACTTTTTCTGAGCTGTCACAGACAAATAGTAGAGAAGCAGCAGCCATAGTGCGCAAATACGAACATACTAAAAAAAAAAATCAAAACAGTCCTATAGGGAACACTTGCCTCAGATAACAGGGGGCTTACACTGTTGCATATCAAGGGAAAAATAAATTATTGATCATGACAAAAAATAAAGTTGAGAGAAAAAAAGTACCTAGGAAGAAATTGCCCTTTGACACCTTTATTATTTATTATTATTTTAATTAAAATTTTAGGTAAACAGAACTGGATTCCTTCCTGCCATAAAAAAATCTAGAAAAATTATGTTTTTTAATGGGAAAAGGAATAAAATAATACTTTAAAAGGGGAAAATTATTGAAGCATAAAATTAGCAGATTCACCAAGAAAAGCACTAAGTGACAAAGGAGGTAAGCAGGTAGTTTTAAAACAGTAAAAGTAAATAATTATTATTTTCTGGGGGAAATAGTGGGCCAATCAAAAAAAAATATTTAATTTTAAGATATGTCATAATGACTAAAATATTATTTGTGAACTATTGCTACCTGCTTAATAATGAACTGGACATAAAATTGGAATTACAACATCATTCAATGTATTTAATGTGCAATGCAATGCAACAGTATTTATAATTTTCTCTTGTCCAATAAAATACAGAATATCATGAGGCTTAGACTTTATACATGTCATTCCTAATGGCCAAGTTATCTAAAAGTGTTTCTAAATCTGTCGCAATTCTATGTAGAAAAGAGCTCATAAAAATATTTATCTGACAAAATTTAACATAAATTAGAATATATTTTTACAAATTCGGTGCTATCTTTAACAAAAAAAAAAATCTTTCACATTGCCCGGTTGGTGTAGCTCAGTGGATTGAGTGCGGGCTGGGAACCAGAGGGTCCCAATTCGATTCCCAGTCAGGGCACATGCCTGGGTTGCGGGCCAGGTCCCCAATGAGGGCCATGTACATTGCTCTTTCTCCCTCCCTTCTCCTCTCTCTGAAAATAAATAAATAAAATCTTAAAAAAAAAATCTTTCACAAAATAATAAAATCCAAAGTCCAACAAAAAGTACCATGAATTTATGCCATTTCAAAAGCTCTAGCGTAGCACAGCGATGACTTGAAAACAGCTGAGAGTTTTAAGAGAGTAAAGTAAGAAACGAGTATAAACAGGAGAAAAACAAAAATAAGTATCAAAGTTAAAACAACTGTAAAGAGCAGAGTGTGGTGAGCCGGTGAAAGCTGGGTGTTGTGCGCTGGGATACGAGAGGTGGTTGGAATGCAGTGAGTGGTGTAATGAGCTGCCGCATCCCAGCATGGATTCTGAATCTGCCATGGAGCAGAGAGCAATCATTGAGTTTCAATCTCACAATAAATTAAATAACATAAAGTTCAATTATCTGTGAATTTGGCTATATTAGGTTTGCGAATCACATGTAAAAATTGCCTAGGATAAGGCTTCCGGGATCACTGAAGAAAAAACTGACTATTTTATTCGCTTGTGGAGGAGAGAGGCAGACATTTTGTTAGCTTGCCTTATTTAGTAATTTTGAGATTTAAATCTTTAAACATGTTGTCCCTAGATGATAGCTTAAATGCCCTTATCACTAACTGAAAATATTTTCTTTTATTTTCAATAAAATAAAAAAAAATTCAGCAGTTATTTTTAATAGCAAATTCACCTTGCTTTTTAGAAAACAGCACCATCCATTTGCAGCTAACCCATGTACAAAGTACTTTGAAAAGAGCATCAGAAAGAATTAGCATTACCTCAGGAGAGCTAAATAAAGTTTCATTTCATCAGTGAAATATGGTAAGTGCTCTAGAATCTTCGTTAGTTAAAGGAACTATCCCTTCCTGCATAAATAAAAACACCAAAGAAAGGTCAAAATACACCAAAGTCTATGTTGCCCATGTGAAAAATTAAATAATACTGATTGAAACCGAGGGTACTGATTTAATGTACGAGTTTGATTTAACATGTAGGTCTGGCAGTCAATTCAGTTTCTCCACAGCATGCCTGGTAAGACTCAGCCCTCTCCCTTTCATTTATCAACTCCCTGACGCAGTGAGAAATGATGGCCAGGCCCTGACTAATGATCACAAGGTATGGGTTGTGTTTAGCTGAAGATAACATCGTGCCAGTAAGTTGTCTTTTCATCTCCTGAGCCCTACAGCAGAAAGACCCCTTGGTGACATAACAGTGAAACCAGACTGAGGGACACTGAAGCTGACCTCAACATGAAATCATGATTTACTGCCCTTACCTCACTCTTGACCGAGCAGTTTCACCCATGGCCCCAAACTCATACTCACCATGACTTAAGATTTTTGCTCTGTAAAACCCCTTGTTTGTAAACCATCCAAGATTTCAGAGTTTTCCTGCAAAAGCTGCCTGTTCTCCATTACGTATCAGTATCCAATAAATGCCCTTTCTTTCACTGCACCCCAGGGGTTAGTATAATTTGCTATCTACAATGCCTGATGGGCAAACTCTCTGCTCTATTAGAAGATGTTTAACTTACAAACAAAATGTCTTAATCTTTGCTGACAATTTGACTTCACCCTTTATTCTTCATCTTAATAAATGAAATCATGTATCAACCGCCTATTCCTTTCAGACACTTAGCAATATCAGTGGAAACTGCTCTGTTTGTTTTACTTTCTCTTTTAATCTTCCCATTCTGTTCTACTAACTTCTCTTTTCTTCATGCTTTTTTGTCTTTATTTTCTGTTCTTCTTTCCACCTTCTCCTGGCAATTTTTCTACTGGCCCTTCTGCTAGAAAAGCATCTTCTCAGCTCCAACTACTTAAAGCCATTCATTGACTCGCTAATCCATCACAAGGCCCTCTTGGTCACTGTACCTTTTGTTCTGCAATTCAACCAGTTAACATTCATTCTTCTTGGACTTTTTTCTCGGATAAGGCACTGTTTGGCATCTACCCTGGTCTCTATGTGTGAGGATAACAGCTTCTCAGACAACCAGTCTTTTGAATTTTTAAAGAAATTTTATTATATATAGAAGGAGTCTGTCAAATACAGAAGGAAATCTCTGGATCTCTAGCCCGTTTTTAATTATCTGCTTTTATTTACATTTCTTACTTTACCCATTCCTTCAAAATACTACACTGAATTAATAGTAATTGTTTAACAGTGCAACTTAATTAAAGTATATTAGTGCAGTTTAATTTGAATGCAGAGTATGATTTTTTTTGTCATGGAAATGTGCCAGTAGGAATAAATTTCCTTGAGATAACTGGTAAACATTTTTGAAAGATGATGAGGGAGAAAAAGGAGATAATAGAAAAAGGAGATCAAGAACGTCCTCCCCCACTAAAAATATTTCATCCTTCTTGATGACTCAAATGCTTATTATTCTAGCAGGCTACCAGTATTCAATTAATTATGAGAAACAATGACAGCACCTGGAATCCAATCTGCTAAATCCTTTAGAGATAAAACAAGCATAACATATTAGGTAAAGATTTTTCTAGCAACTGGAATGCTTTAATGTGAATGTTCTTGGCATCAGAATTTTCAAATACTGCTTACATCAAGTATATACCACTTGATAAAATAGAATATACTAAAACAAAACAAAAGAAAAGACTATAATGCCTTTAATTCAAAATTGCAGACAAGGATGGACAACGTTAACAGAGAAATGTGTTTGGAGAAAGAACAATAGACTGGGTATTTATCAGAAGAATATCTCTTCAGAACTCAGTATTGTTTTCTGGATAGTTGCATCATTTTAGGCAGGTTACTGACCCCTGGCCTTAATTTTCTCATCTATAAATTGGAGCACCAACATTTACTGAAAACCCCGTATGGTCAGTTTGAGGATCAAAAGACAAACTAATTTGAAAATATGTACACTAAAATATATGGCTTAAAGATGATATATTGGACTTGTCTTATCATTGAATCTTCTGTTAATGCTTATTATAATGCTTTATATTTGACCAGAGTTTCAAAATTAACTTAAATTTAACTATTCTAGCCACCCCCCATAAAGATGTCATATGTTGCAACAGTAGGTATTTGCTAATGTACATCTGTCTAAAGGCCTATAAGAGCAATAAAAAATGTGGATATGTGAGTCACAAGCTACTGGAAAGCTCCAAGAAGACCTCTGTTGCCCCTCTGGCAAGCCAGCTGATTGAAAAACACGATGTTAACATAAGTGGGTCCTATCTGGACCCCTGCCGTACACTGGATAAAGCAGAGTCAAACTTCCTGAGATGCTGAAGCCATACATCAGTGAATACCTGTTCATAAAGTGTGTCTTCTATGGGGAAGTCCTACAACTGCACGACATGGCGTTGACGCTACTTTGGCCATGCCAATGAGTGGCCATGCCACTCAGGCAGTGTTAGGAAACAAAGCATTTAGTGCAGCAGTAGCTCTAATACTGTGATTTCCAGGTTTAAGGAGTCAAAAAATGTGATAATGGAACTCCCAAAACTAGGCCCAGTGACTTTTAAAAATCTAATGGACATTGGACAATAGCTATTAAATACTTCTATTGCATATTCAGTAATATATAGCCCTAAAAATTATATGCGGAGAAAGAAATAGTTTAATATATGAGATCAAAGGGGAAAATAACAAAAGAGGAAAGTTTAGGAACCGTTAGATTAGACACTATTTCTAGTAGATGAATATTCAGGCTTGTGTTAAAAAGATTTAAAAATAGTAAAATTCTAACTATATTATTTAGTAGAAGTTGATAAAGCCTCTGGATCCCTTGAGATGGTGAAAAAAGAAATTTCTGTTAAAACTTATGTTATACAGATTTAGAAAGTGCCCCATGTATTTAGGTTACATGTCCCAAGACAGCTCAAAATTCAGCTTTGCTTATCCAGCCACAGCTCTGCGGCAGGTGGTTCCGCACCAGTTACTTGCTACATAAGGATTGTCAGTCTAATTTATGACTACGGGGATGCATTTTCCTCAGTTGAGCTTTAGGACTTTGTGGGAAGAAATTTTCTGGACTTTAACCATTTGTTGCCTTTTCTTCAGCCATTTGTCTCCTTGTCTTCAAGAACATGGTCATGTAAAGGGATGAAGCAGATTGCCTAGGCTGCTCTGAAGCATCTACTTAGGGAAAACTGACCTATTAAGATTTAACGGCTTCTTCACTACTTATATAACTCCATATTCAAATACATTCAGTACAATGAAATTGTTTTGAACGGAAGGTTGAAACTTGTAAACTATGAGTCAGATATTCAAGTACATACCTTTACATTGTAAAACTGAATTCCACTTTTCTCTCAAGTGCTCTTTCATTCTGGCAAAGGTCCAAGTTTAGGAAAGGGTGGGGAGAGCATCTTTATCCAGTTTCCAAGAAAGAAGCATACATCTGGTTCTTCCTGGTTTCATTAGGTGTCTCTCCAGATTGATCTGAGCCTTGCACGTACCTGCTGAGGCACAGATGGATCCTGCCTGCACTCGGGGTAACTGCTGGTGCTTACTACTGATGATGGAGGCGACTGATGGCCCACAGCCTTGGGTGTTGGGAAAGGGTCTTACGCTGCAAACTTTTTTTAACAATTTATCTGCAATGACTGTTAATGTCTCAGAATATTGTTAATTGAAAACTTTGAGAAATATTTAAAGACACATACATTTGTAATAAATAATTCAAAGAAATCTATATACATTTCCCAGGTTTTCCCAGTGATAATATTTTGCAAACCTGTAGTATAAATATGATAACCAGAACATTAATATAGATACAATCTATAGATTAAGTAGATTCAATCTATATTGATCTACAATCTATAGGTACAGTCCACCAACCTTATTCAGATTCCTGTAGTTACTTATATTTATATTGTGTCTGTAAGTTCCATACAATTTTGTCACCTGTGTAGGTCATATATTCACCACCACAGTTAAGGTGCTGAACAGTTCATAAATTATAAGGACTGTTGTGTTGTTTTATACCACACCCGTTTCCCTCCCACCCCCACCTCTGTATCTCTAACCTTAGGTATCCACCAATCTGACTTCCACTTGTCAAATTTATTATTTAAGAAACATTATATCGATGAAATCACATAAATTTTTGTGTGTGTGTGTGTGTGTTTGCTTTTGGGGGGTGTGTTTTGGGTTTTATTTGTTGTTGTTCCTCAGCATCAGTCCGTGGAGGGTTCAAATTGTTGCCTGTGTCAATTGTTTATTAATTTTTATCACTAAGTAGTATTCATTGTATGTATGTATCATATTTTTTCAACCATTCACCTGTTAAAGGACATCTGAGCTGCTTGCAGTTTGTAACTATTACAAATAAAGCTGCTGACAACACCTATCTACAGTTTTGTATACATATAAAGTCTTCATTTTACTGGAATTAATGCCAAGAAGTATAATTTCTGGGCCTTACAGTACTTCCACATTTAATATTGTAAGAAACTATGTTTCAAAGTAAATACGCTCTTTTGCGTTCCCACTAGCAATGCATGAGTAATCCAGTTTGTTTCTATCCTCACCACATTTGGGTTTGTAGCTATTTTATATTTCAGCCATTTCATGGGTACATAGACATAGCTCACTGTTACACTAATTTACATTTTCCTAATGACTAATGATGATAAGCATTTTTAATATGCTATTTGTTCACTATACCTCTTCTTTAGTGAAATTTCTGCATGTCTTTTGTTTACTTATACTGAAGTTGTTTGTTTTTTACTGTTGAGTTTTGAGAGTCTATATATTTTACCCACTAGTTCTTTGTCAGAGATGTGGTTCTCCTGTTCTGTGTAGCTTGCCATTCATTCTCTCCGCATGGGCTTTCACATGGCAAGGCTTTTCATCTTGTTGAGGTCCAAATTATTGATATGTCTTTTTATGGATTAGGGTTTTACAGTTATGTCTAAAAACCATTTATTGAGTCTGAGATCCTGAAGATTTTATCCTTTATTTTTCTAAATTTTTATAGGCTTATATTTTACATTTAGATCTATAATTAATTTAAGTCAATTTTACGTAAGGTGTGAGATTTCGCATTTTGGCCTATGCATGTCCAATTACCCCAGTACCATTGTTGAGAAGATGATTCTTCTTGAACTTAATTGTTACACATTTATCAAAAGCAATTAGGCATATTTCAGTGGTCAATTTCAAGCTTCTTAATTTTGTTCCATTGGTCTATGGGTGTATCCTTCCAGGGCGACACTGTTTTGATAATTATAGCTATGTGAAGTCTTACCATGAAGTATCCAGCCATGTAATATGAAAAATAGAGACATTTATTGAAAAAGAGACAAGAAACATTGTACACAGGACAATGACGCCTCAGTCCCCTTCAAAGTAGGCACCTTGGAACCTCATACAATTCTCCCAGTCACCATCAGCTATGCCATCATATTTTCCTGAATCTCATCAATGGTCTGAAATCTCTTCCCTTTCAAAGGTGATTTTAGTTTTGGGAAAAGCCAGAAGTTGCATGGCCCCAATTCTTGGCTGTAGAGGGGCTGAATCACATGCATGACTTGATGTTTCACCAAAAAACTCTGCGGGAAATATGAAACATGAGCGTGTGCATAGTAATGATCAAGCTGCCAATTACCAGTTGTCCATAGCTGTGGCCTTCTGAATTATCCAAATAGGCTCCACAGAAGAATGTAACACAATTTGATGCAGTTTCATTGCCTTACTCACTCCGTCATTTTGAATTCAGTGGCCACATGGTACACATGCTCACTCAATGGCATCTACCACCCCCACTGACGAGTAAAGTAGTAAAGTGAAGTCATCATTGTTCACACATGCTCATTCCAGTCCATTCTCCTTGGCTGCCATGTTACATCAATGTCGTGCAAACCGTTCTCATTGTATTAGCAATGGCCGAGTTTTTTCTGAACAGACCACATATGTGAAGCTTTAATATCAATGCAGGTGTTGCTTCCACTTTACCCTCTGTCAAAATTGTTGTCTTAATTACCATTTCCTTATACATTTTAGAACAAACTTGTCTATATCTTTAGGCAAAAGTTTGCTGGGGTTTTGATCGAAATTATGTTAAACCTATAGATCACTTCAGTGAGAACTAACATCTTTACTGTGTTGAGTGGTCCAATCCATTAAACACAGTATATCTCCCCTTCATTTAGGTCTTACTTGATTTTTTTTATCAGCATCTTATTATTTTCATCAAAATATCCTGTGGTTTTTTAAGCATATATCTGAGTATTTTCATTTTCTCTAGAGCAACTGTGAATGGTATTGTGCTTTTAATTGTGGTTCCTACAGTTTTATTGTTAGTATACTGATTGATTTTTTATATTAATCATGTAACCTGTGATTTTATTGAACTCATTTATTATTTCAAGGAGATTTTGTAGACTTCTTGGGATTTTTTACATAGGAATTGTGTCATCTGCAAATGGAGATAATTTTATACCTTCTTTTTCAAACTATGTGCTTTTATTTATTTACTTTTGTCTCTTCTTGCAATGACCAGGAATTACAGAGCTATGTTAAATAAAAATTATCATTGTAGACATCTTTGCCTTGTTTTTGATGTTAAGGGGAATCATTCAGTCTTTCACTATCAACCATCATGTCCATTGTAGGGGTTATGGTTGTTGGTGGAAGTTTTTGTTTTGCTATGTTTGTGGAGCTAATTCATCTCTCCTCCTAACTTGCTAAAGGTTTTTCTTTTAATTTATTATGAATTAGTGTTGGAAATTTGTTAAATGCTTTTTCTTCATTGATACATGACTTATTTTCTTTACCTCGTTGGTATGGTTGAAAGCATTTATTGATTTTCAAATGTTGAACTAACCTCTGATAACTACTATAAATCCACTTGGCTATAGTTTATAATTGCTGTTATACAATGTTTTATTCAGTTTAATAGCATTTTGTGAGAAACTTTGCCCTTAAGCTTTTGAAAGCAATTTGTCTATAGTGTTTGTTTGTTTGCCATTACTGTCTTTAGTTTTGCTATCAGAGGAATGCTGGCTTTGTGCTGGGTTTAGAAGTGTTCCCTTTTCTATGTTCTGGAAAATATTATGTAAATTGGTCTTATTTTTCTTTAAATATTTGCTAGAATTCTCCAGTGAAACAATCGGAACTAAAGATTTCTTTTTAGTGAGCTACTAAATATGAATAAAATTTCTCTGATATGATAGCATTATTCAGATTGTCTATTCAGTTTTGGTTGAGTTTTAAGGAATCAATCCATTTCTTTAAGTTGTCAAATTTATGATCATAAAGTTGTTCATCGTATGTTTTTATTATCTTATCAGTGGCTATAGGATCTGTAGTGATATCCACTATTTTATTCCTCATATTGGTGAATTGTTTTATCTCTCATTTTATGTTTTGATATCTTGCTATGGACTTAACCAAATTAATTTTTCTTAAAGACCAGCTTTTTGTTTTATTCTATTCCTCAATTTACAAATTCTTTGATTTCTGCTCATATTTATTACTCTCTTCCTTCTGCTTGCTTTGGGTTTATTTTTCTCTTCTTAATTTTTTGGGGGAGATAAGAACTTACATTATTGATTTGAGAACTTTCCATTTTCCTAAAGTAAGCAATTAGTGCTATAAGTTTTTTCTTAGCATTGCTGTAGTTATGTTCCATAAATTTTGATACATTCTATTTCTATTTTTATTCATTTCTATGTGTTTTTAAATTTCTTTTAAGACTTCTCTTTTGACCTCTCCACTACTTAGAAATATATCATTTATTTTCTACATGTTTATAGATTTTCTTATTGTCCTTTGTTATTGTTTGCTAGTTTTATTCC
>PVJI01029308.1:0-15480 GCA_004026765.1 Micronycteris hirsuta
TCTTCTGAGAAGGTCCCTTGATGAGGAGGGCAGAGCCCTGCACCCATATACCATAACAGCAGTATAGACTATAGCAACAAGCAACCAAAACAGCACTGCTGCCAAGACAGCAAGGACCCACGGCCATTCAGTAGTTGGGACGCCCATCATTCCTGCAGGGGATCACATGTCAGGCATTCGATAGCACGGCTCTCAGAAGCTAATGCTCATAAAGCTTCGCTAACATTGTGGTGGACACCTGGATTGTATACACAGCACCCAGCCCCTACTAGGGCACACACCCCACGTTGGGATGCAGTGAGCATATCTAAGGCCATACGATTTTGCAAGGCTACTTTTCTCAATTGATACACTTCCTCAGTTAAAAGGCTTAAACAATCATGTGTTGCACTCAACACACAAGCAGTGTGCAAAGCTAAAACAGTTATCTCAGTCTCAGTGACTATGGAAGCAGTTTGGGAAGAAAAAATAGTAATACCACCAGGGAGTACACTTACTCTGGGTGTTGTGTCTTAAATGCCTCCCAGTTGGTTGGCTGGAGTACAAAAGTTTTCTGGACTCCAGCAAGCAAGTAGGGCCATCCCCAGGTACAATGGCCAGTCCATTTCTAGGCACATAAGACCACCTGTCCCAGTGGGAACCACAGCCCAAGCATCAGTCTGTGCCTCTCAGACATGCTTTAAAGTTCAAGTCTGACACAAACCTTTCGGAGTCCAGCCCTCCTAGGCTTGTCTTTCTAGGTTTGCAATGCAAAGGGGAGTTGGCCCAGCCCACTCCATGGCCTCAGCAATGAGGCACCCCAAGCAATCCCATATGGAAAAGCCGACCAATGGCTTGTGCTAGTCATACTGCTCTTCACCCCTAAGTAGATGTCCGTCCAGGGTGCATTCCACAAAGGATGTGTACTGTTCCACTGGTTCTGAAGCCAAGTTCAATTTGAAACAGAAGCTGAAGAAATGCACCATGGGAGGCCAGCAGTTATGCTTAAAGGGATTCCAGGGCAGACCCAGCACACTGATTGGTTAGCCCTTGAGGCATAGGTATGAACCCAGTCCACTGAGGTGTTACTCTACACTCTAAGGGTGAAAAGACAGAGCAGTTGTAGCACCAACAATACCTAATAATTACCCTCAAGGAATATATAAGCAAGTTTCTGGTCAACTGATAAGACAGTGGCTGGTAGTGTGGGCCTTCCTGGGCATAACTACCATACTTTTCTCACCTCAACTGGGGGCTCAGCATCTACTTGTAGCAACACGGGAGAACTTATAATGGGCCAAAGAGAAATCGCAAAGGTGCCACAAAGAAGCATTTCATGGTCTGCTGGCCCTAGGTATGTCACCTTAAGATTGGGTACCATGTCCCAATCATGCAGGGCACCATTCACAAGGTTCTCTCCACCCCTTGTCCCCAAGGGGCAACAAGAACCACCCAATGCATGTGGGAGGCTTTTATTTCCCAAAGCCATATCCAAGTGGTTGCTTGCCCTCAATCCAGGCCCTGTACCTGCAGCTGAACTGGGGCAGTAGTCTGGTGGAGCAGTGCTTCCACCAGGGCTGGGTCCCCCCACCTCCAACTTTTCTTATTCAGAGTCTGGAGGACAGTCCACAGCATTTTTTTAAAGATTTTATTTTTATTCGTTTTTAGAGAGAGGGGAAGGGAGGGAGAAAGAGAGGGAGAGAAACAGCAATGTATGGTTGCCTCTCACATGGCCCTCACTGGGGACCTGGCCTGCAACCCAGGCATGTGCCCTGACCGGGAATTGAACCCGGACTCTTCAGTTCCCATCTGCGCTCAATGCACTGAGCTACACCAGCCAGGGCCAGTCCAAAGCATTTTGTCCAACCCCCTAGCTTAGGAGTAGCAGGTGTGGTGCACAGGCCTCACTTTAAGAGACCAGTGTACTGTTTAATCCTTCCGTCAGCTTCGGGGTGATAGGCTACATGGAACTTCTAGTCAATATGCAGGTCTTGGGCCCATTGTTGCACTAATGCCCCAGTAAAATCTGTCTTTTGATCACTTTCAATGATGAAGGGTCACAAATAAGCAACACATAAATGCTCCAGTACAGCAATTACCACTCTCTGATTTGGGTGCCTTGTAGGGTAAGCAGGTAAATGTCCAGTAGCTGTGTCCACACATGTAATTACACACTTACACCCTTCTGAACTAGGTAGGGGCCCAATGACATCAACCTGCCACCAGGTCAGCAGTACCCGTCGCTGCACCACCTGCCCTATAGTTCCCACAGGTCTCTGGGGATGCTCTCACGAACAGACAACACAGATCTCACAAGCTTCCTGTACCTCTGCTAAGGCGATAGGGAACCTCCAAGTTTTATAGTAGACCCCATAGTCTTCTGTCCAGCATGTAAGACTTGATGGTGTAGCTACTGGGCTACTTTTTTTTTCCTGATGGGCTGTCAAGGACTGTCTCCAACCATCACACCTTGGCTAGAGTGTCAGCCTCATCATTCCCAGAGGAAACAAGGGGTGCCTGTCGAGTCACATGACATACAGTGATTTATTTCTGGTGGCCTACTTCCCATAGGTCTTGCCACGAGGCCTGTCCACATAACAGCCTATGCATAACCATCCATTTATTTGCACGTCATATAGAGATCCACAGTGTTACTCCCCAGTACACCACCCAACTAACTGTGTAAGTAGTCAGGGGCGGAGCTTCAGCAGCAGCCACGAGACACACAGCTTGCAGTACCACCCACTGGCTATTCTGACCTATACCAGTTCAAATCAGACTGTGTCTTTTTAACTGCCATCACCCTTCATGGGGCTGGCAACTGAACAGGGAGATGCACAGTGTATCTCTGCAAAGATCCTCAACAGGCCCCCGCAAAGGGCTCAGGGTATACTCAGGAATGGGGGACAGAAAAACAGTATACTCATAGGGGAACAGTCACCCAAAAACCAGGGAAAGCCTCATGGCATTTGCCTTTTCAAGTCCCTGCCCATAGAGGGGTTCTTTGGCCCTCCCCTATTCAAATTTCCAAAGGATATTTCCTCCCTCTTGGGATCTTGACACAGCCAAATGGTCCTCTAGATGCACAAGACAGGCTTCTCAGGGCACTCCCTGGGTTTTTTCCTCACTAAGTACTTCTTCTGAGGCCGGGGAAAACATTGGTTAGCTTGCAACCACATGGGGATGCTCATTAACTTGAGACAGAGAGAGCTTAAGACACCATCTCTCCCAACCGCTGCTGCTTTTCCTGGTGTGACTCGCCATGGCCTCTGCCTCTGCGGCTCTGGCCACCACCATCTGCTCCTCTGTGGACACCTGCTCTTGATCAGCATGCTCAGAACAGAGCTTTCCAGACTCCAGCACCACTTTTGCTGCCAGAGCACCCAACCTGGGCCACAGTCCTTTGGCCCTGTTGCTCTTGGCAATTTGTTCCACATCTGTGTGGGACAAGGGAATGGAATGGGGTGCAGAAGTGGCAATTACCCTCCTCTTCTTCCAAATCATTCACTACGACTGGGGAGGGGTATCATGGCTGCTCTGCTGTTTGGAGGTCTTCTATCAGGACAGACTCTGGCCTCTGAGGCTCCCTCTCTGCTTTGGAGTTGATGTACCTTCACTGCGTCACAAAGCGCAGTCTCTGTCTCAGCTCACAAAGCTGAAAGAATCACCCAACCCACAACCCCCGGGTGCCCAGGCGCTTGGATTCTCTGGGGTCTCTTTTACCACACGCATGGCCTTCTCTACCATGTTGGGTGTGTCACTAATGTCGGGCCAATTCTGTGGGTGAACCCACCCTGACAGGAAACTCACCACCAGATACCACACACCGGTAGCCCATCACCTTCCCAAAGCCCCCTCCAGGGTGGCCCACAGCTCCTCCATATCATACTGCTACGAATCCTGCCAATGGTGTCAATTGAGTTACAGCATTTCAAGGTCAGGCAGGTTCCCTCAGGATTTGGGCAGTTGGAAAATATACACGGAACCGTGGCAAGTCCTGACACTTTATTCAAGGGTGGGGCAATCCACGCATGCCACAAGCCTGTGTTGCAGTGTGGGAAGCTCTGACTCCCTTATATACTAAATGCACCAGAAGCCAGCAGATTGCCAAGATACTGTATAACGAAGCATGATTCTGTGCATGTGGGCCCATTCCAGCCTGTGGGAATAGTTTATAGGGCCCAGTCTGAAGGCTGTGAGAATGTTGCTTATCTTAGTTGTACAGACATAAATGAATGAAAATCTACTCACCTCTTTCATTACCCCAGCAATAATAGGCCTCCCTATTGTTATCTTAATTATTATATCCCCACTATTTTATTTCCATCAACTAACTGACTAATTAATAACCACTTAGTAGCCATTCAACAATGATTCATTCACTTGAAGGAGTCTGACTGACTCAGTTTACGCTACCGTCATTAAAAATAAAAATAAAATATTATGCTGAGTAAAGTCTTACATGAAAGAGCACAAAATGAATTATTTCAATGACATGTTTCTAAAAGAAGGAAACTAATACATTGTGATTGAAATCAGAGCAGTGGTTTCCTTAGAATGGGAGAAAGACAGAGAGAGGAGGAGGTCAACTGAAAATGAGCACGGGAAACTTTTTGGGGTTATGGACATGATCTATGTTTTGATGAGCATGATGCTTATATGGGTATTTATATTTGTCAAAGCTCATTAAACTGTGCACTTAAAATTGTTACAATGCATTACATGAAAATAAAACTAATAAACTGTTCCTCACCCACATGCTTAAGAGTTCTCAAGAGAAAATATTTCAATGGCATTCAAACAAAGAGAAAAAATCTATTTACAGAATTTTTACATTTATTTTCACAGCCAAAGAAGATTATAAAGAAATCTGATTATGATACCAAAAAAAACAAATAAGTGGCCAGGGATATTGCTGATATATTACAATTTAATTTATAGCTATATTTTTAAAAAATTAAAAGATTATATTTATTTATTTTTAGACAGAGGGAAGAGAGGGAAAAAGAGAGGGACAAAAATATCAATGTGTGGTTGCTTCTCACATGCCCCCTACTAGGGACCTGCCCTGCAACCCAGGCATATACCCTGGCTGGGAATCAAACTGGTGACCCTTCGGTTTGCAGGCCAATGATCAATCCACTGAGACACACCAGCCAGCGCTATCTCTACTTTTATATGCCTGACTGAATTTTAAACTTTTCTGGAGATTTTGGGAGCAACTGGTAAAGAAGAATACATGACGCCTGCACTAGATGCCTGAGGAGAATGACTGGGGTGGTATGTGTATTGCCCATGCGAGAAGAGAGAAACGCTTTTTTGGTGCTGAGGCTGAAACAGACTGCTCAGGCAAGCCCTCCATGAGTTCTATTTGAGTCCTCTTCCCTGCTTTCAGGGTCTCTCATGATATCCTCATAAGTCTACAGAGGTTCCTACAAGTGGTCAAGAACCTGAATTCCCTTCTGATCACAAGCCCATACTTTCTGCACCTCTACTGTAGAATATTGTTTTACACTAAATCAATTTTCTCATTAACAGGTGAAATATTTTTATTCTTTTTTTTTACTTTATATTTGTAGATGTTACCCAGTTTTAACTTAATACCTATTGGTAAACCAATGGCCTTATTTTTTAATAAAAAAAAATGTATATCAAGTTAATTTGACATGGGTTTTGTCAAATTTTTGCTGTTTTCAATTGAAATAAACCAGTCAGAGAGAGACAAATAGCATATGATTTCACTCATATGTGGAATCTAATGAGCAAACTGAACTAACAAGCAAAACAGAGACAGGCTCGTAGGAAACAGATGACAGCTAGTTGCAGGGGGTGGGTAGGAGGTGGAGGGATTGAGCAAGAAAGAAAAAGGACTCATGGACAACAGGATGGTGATTGCTGGAGGGAGGGGGATATAAGAGGATTAAATGGTAATAGAAAAATATGATGAAGATTATTTAAAAAACTAAAAAATAGAAAAAAGAAAAAGTGCTAATTGCCAGTTTGCTTAATTTTTCCTTCATTTTAATGTTGCTTCTTACTTTCAGTAACTATTGACTGGTTTTTAGAGTCACAGGACATTTTTCTCTTTAAATGATACAATAATACATTTTTATTATAGAAAACTTATAAATTCAGATTCAAAATGACTTATTTTTATACAATGTATATTATTGAGTAGGTATTGTGTGTATTTTTCTACATGGTAAGGTATATTCCTTGACCAGACATGTAATTAGTAACTCTGAAGGGACTTGCCTTTTGTTTCCTTTCTGTTATTAGTAATTTGTGTCTTCCCCTTTACTCTTCATTAGCTTGACAAAAGGATTATCAATTTATTTATCTTTTCAAGGAAACAACTTTTGTTTTAATCGACTTTGTTGCTTGATTTCTGTTTTCAAATTTATTGATTTCTGCTAACATTTTTTAAAAAATGGTTTATATATTTTTCTTCAACTCTTTTAAAAAATTTTTAAAGATTTTTTTTTTTTACTTATTTTTAGAGAGAGGGGAAGGGAGAGAGAAAGAGAAGAAGAGAAACGTCAATATGTGGTTGCCTCTCACGCCTCCACACTGGAGACCTGGCCTGCAACCCAGGCATGTGCCCTGACTGGGAATCGAACAGGAAACCCTTTGGTTTGCAGGCTGATGCTCAATCTACTGAGCCACACCAGCCAGGGATGATTTCTGTTTTAATTTTTATTTCTTTTCTTCTACTTATTTTGGATTTAATTTGCTATTCTTTTTATAGTTCCCTAATTTAGACTATTGGTAATTTAGATTATTGATTTTAGATATTTTTCAACTTCTAATCTACGCACTTAATAAAAATACATCCACCATAAATTTTTCCCTAAGCTCTGCTTTTGCAGAATCCCACAAAGTTAAAGTTGTAGTTTATTTTTATTTAATTCAAAATATTTTTAAAATTCTCTTAAAGCTTCTTTGCACACGCTATATAGAAGAGTATCTTTAACTCTCAAAATATGTGGGGATTTCCATCTATCTTTCTGTTATTTATTTCTAGTTTAATTCCACTGTGGTCTGAGAACATACTTTTTATGACTACTATTCATTTAAATGTATTAAGATAGTTTTATGCCCAAGAATGTCATCTATCTTGATGAATATTTCAGATAAGCTGGGGGAGAATATATATTTTGCTGATATTTTATGAAGTATTCTGTAAATGTCAATTATATCCAGTTGATTGATGGGGCTGTTTAACCAAGCTGCATTCTTAAAATTTTATGCTGGCTGGATTTGTTAATTGCTGGTAGAAGGAGATTGGAATTTCCAACCATCTCAGTGTATTGTTACGTCTTCTTTGAGAACTGACATATTTATCATTATGAATTGTCCCTTTTATAAAACTTACCATATTTTGAGAGAAATAACTGATAGTTGAGGTATACAAACATTAAGATATTACACAGTTAAAGGCACTCAGAACAACTCAGGATAATATGGCAATGGGCAAGGAGAGAGAAAGGATCACTGGAAACGGTGGCAAGAAGAGGCCTCCTGAGGGAGGATAGTTGAATGAGAAGAAGGCTCTTTATAAAGATGCAGAGAAAAGTATCTTTGACACAATGTGTGGAAAGAACAAAGACCTTGAGGGAGAAACAAACTAGATGAATTCAAAAACAGAGAAAAATTTCATATATATGGCTCTGCATAAGCATAGAAGATTGTGGTGGGAAGTGTACATGCAATTTGTATTGCTTTCAAGCCACAGAAACATGCTCTGGATAACCTAAATAGAAATTATATATATTGGATATTTATGGGCTGCTCAGAAAAGAAAAAGGATAAGTAAAGAATAGTAGACAGGAAGAAAAGAAATCTGGCAGTTCAGGGTGTCTGTGTAGCAGGAACAGATTCAGTTCTTCTCAGTTGGACCCCAATAGCATAAAATATTCATTGTATGGAATAAATTAACTTCTCTGTATCTAGAATGATATTAGCTATGTACCATGCTTAGAAGACTTGAGAAAGTACTCACTTAAACCATTTTCTGTAAGCCTAATTCTATTGCACATATTTGATTAAGAAAAGATGACAAAAGGAATGCAAAATAATTTTTTTAGCCATATATCTCAAGATGCTCTTTTCTAACATTTGGCTCACAGGGAGTAGAATATCAAAATGTCTTTCTACTATGGTTTCAAAGATTAGAGAAAAGTAGTTACCATAAGAAAATTGGGCTAACCTAGGGGGAAAAAAAAGAAATGGACTCAAGGCAGCAAAATCAACACATTTGTATTTAAATATGCATGTGACAGTTTCCTCACATTTGGACACAGGTGGAAATTCACTAATTGGATCGTTCAAGCAAAAAATCTTCATTGTTGGATTTTTATATGTGTTCCAATATTTTGAAACCACACAAAACATGTCAATGAATATGCAACCTTAATTATTTCCTAAGTAATGATTGATGTTGGATATGTATATTTTGAGTGCTGGTTTGTCGCCCAGAATTCAAAGTTACTCTATATACAAGGACAAAACTGTTTGTTTCCCCACAATTTCCTCACTTATCTATGTATATTTGACAGGTAAACATTGTTTCATTCAAAGTAAATTTAAATTGCATTTGTATAATTAGAACTAAATTAAATAACATTTCATTCACATATAATTTGCCTTTGTTAAAATTAATTTTCCATTCATGTCCATTATCAATTTTACAATTAAGATCTTCATTTTTTTACTGCCTTTTTAAAGAGAGACATTATTTTTTAGAACAGTTTTAGGTTTGCAGAGAATTTACAAAGAATAGGATAGAGAGTTCCCACACACACTCACTTTCCCCTATTAACTAATGTCTTGCATTACTCTGGTACATTTGTCAAAATTATTGAAGAAATATGGGTATGTAATTATTGTTATTAACTGAAGTTCATAGTTTTTTCAAATTTCTTAATGTTTACCCTGGCCAGGGTGCTCAGTTGTTTGGAATGTCATCCTTTACAACAAAAGGTTGCGGGTTCGATTCCAAGTCAGGGCATATGCCTAATTTGTGGGTTCAATCCCCAGTCGGAGTGTGTAGGGGAGGCAACCAATCAATGTTTCTCTCTCTCTCCCCCTCCCTCTAAAACCAATAAACATATCCTTGAGTGAGGATAAAATAATAATTTGTAAGTTTTTTTTAAATCACACAAAAGTATATTTATTGGACCATAATTAAACAACATTCAATTGCAGAAACATAACACAACTGAAAAACAACCCAACCATTCCAACATTACAAACATATGTCTAAATAAACAATGGGCTAAAGAGAAAGTCAAAAAGAATATTGAAAAAAGATGCACAATTAAGTTAAAAAAATTAGAAGTTACATATTTATAAGATGAAGCTTAAGTAAATAATCATACTGATTCTGTTCTCTAGGACCTCTTGCCAATACAATCATAAAAAAGGGAATATCTACAGTCAGATGTAATTAAAGATGTTATTGATAAAATATATGCAAGTATACATATGCATATCTGACACACATACACATTATCAAATATATTGTTGATATTATGTTGAACAAACTTATATTTTAGATTATTTAATTTTAAAAATTAAAATTTTTATTTCACCTTCAATTATTCCTTCTAAAATGATCTTTCTTTTTTCTTTCTTTTTTCCCTATCTTTTTTCTTTCATTCTTTCCTTCTTTCCCTTTCTTTCTTTCTTTCCAAATTTTTAATTTACATTATTTTCTTTCTCTCTAAAGATCTTTTAACACTTTTCTTGCAAGTCAGGTCTATTGGCAACAAAATTTGTCAATTTGTAAGTTTTTACTTAATGCATGTTTTATGTCCAGGATCCCTCCAGGGCACCACACTACATTTTCTTGTTGTGTCTCCTTAGACTCTTTTTGACTGTGGAACATTCTGAGTTTTTCATTGTTTTTGATAATCCTGACAGTTTTGAGGAGTTCTAGTCAGGTATTTTGTGGGACACAATATCTCTATTTCAATCTGATATTTTTTCATGATTGTATACTAGTAGTTTTCTTGACTGTTAAGGAATTCTCACTTTCCTGCTTTTATTTTTTAAAGAAATATTACATATATAAGATATGTTATTTGTTATTTATCTGTGTTATAACCTGCAAAAATTGCTTGAGTTTGCTGTTTTTATTTAAATTTTGTTAATATTTTTATTGAATAGAAGTTTTAAACACTTAGAATACTCCTTGCATATTTGTTCTTTAAGGTAAGACATCTAACATGTAAAATTTTACATTCACTTGTATTTTTTCTTTTTGTGACTTTATGCTTTTCTGTATCTAATTTATTGATTTAAATTATATTTGAAATATATGCATTTTCTTAATGTAACTAGCACTGTCTTCCTCCTTGGATGTCTTTAACTTTCATTTCTGTCCACTGATGTCATGAGTTTTCAAGACCTAACTCTAAATAGACATTTTACAGGTGTAAGTTTTCCTAAGTTTCCTCCATTAGTTTTTAGTACCATGACTCTGTATTCTGATCAGTACGTACCACTTCTGTAGTACTGACCAAGTCAATATTGTGTTTAAACATCATTCATCATTATGTCAGTATTCCCTATGAACTCTGAATCCTGGGAAGCAAACGTCAAGCCTTATTCATTTTGTATCCTGCATGGCTTATTAAAAATTGTAGAAATTTTATTAATACATATTAAAGTGGATCGTCCTTTACTCTTTTACTCTTTCTTGTCATCCTTTACTCTTTCTTGTCATTCATTTAAAAATTAAATATCTCCTCATTGCCGACAGAACTTGTTAAAATGTGTCAGCCAAACCTTCCTTAACTGGTTCAAGTTCAGTTTTCTAATCATTTATCCTACTATTATTCATTTTGTGCATAATTCACAATGAGATACTTGCAGTTCCTAAAACTCATAGAATTGTCCTACTCTCCTCTCAGTTTTTCCTGGTTAGTCTGAATATTGTTATAAGTCTCTCAGAAATCAGTTTGACAAGTTTCAAGAATGTGCAAAATTTCATTCTTTGGGTCCAAATTTCTTTTGGAGTCAAGCAAGGAAAAACAATTCTAATTTTAGTAGGGGAAAGGAAACTTTTTACTTCAAATAATCTTAAGATTTATATATTTCTAAAATTTCCATTGCAACTTTATTTGTAATAAAGTAATTCACAAAAGTGAACAATCAATGTAAAGCTAAAATGCTTATTATTATGAATTTAGATAGGCTTTACATTTGATAAAACTGTATTTTTTAACATTTCTCTAAAATAAACCTCAGGTAAAGTCATTCTGCTTTCTCCTTTGATTTGGAACTTTGAGTAGCTCACATAACCCTATAAATTGGTATGTACACCTATTTACCACTACACTTTTTTTCTATGCAGAACCTAAGTTATACTTTCTAAAGCTCACTCTTCATCCCACCCATTCCCTCTCTTTCTTGCTCTCATATTAAAGCACATTAAATTATAATTTTTTAAATAAAAAATCTCTAAAAGAATTTTTGCAGAAAACAAGTGTCCTACCTCATTTCACTCTCCAGATGCAGCCATATTCAATTCTTTTAGTATTTTATATTTTTATTTCAGATATCCACACCCATATTTCTAAATAATACAAGTATACTTTTATGAGATTGTCAAAACAGAATCATGATACATTTGCTCAAGAAATGCTAACAGAGTGAGAGATAGTAAATTTTTAAATGGAAATTTATGATGATGGCCTCACAAATAGGATACATGGCCGCATCCTTCCAGAGTGAGGCAAGACTTGTCAGTCTCTAGGTCATAGAACTTCCCGTGATACTACCCTTGGCATGTGAAGAGAACACCAGGAGCACTTCTGGAAGTAAGGTGCCATTGATATGCAATAAAAAAGCAACTATAAACAGCTGGGATTAAAATCTCCATTGATCAGGTAGTGCTCATATAGACAGCAGGAGGAGTTTGTTACAGAGAGAGCAATGTGATGTCCAGCTCCTCTTTGATCAGCAGCATTCAAATGCCAGCATCAGCACATCTTAAGGAAAGGACCTCCTACTCTTTTTGAGCCCAAGCCAGAAGTCCCTTTGATTTAGTTTCATGAAGAAAAGTAAAGTCTAAAAGGATAGGGAACAAAGACTGGGAACCCACCACTACTACACACAATTGGTTAAACTATTTCATAGTTTTGAAGCCCCTGTCTCATTCTCACCCTCTGCAGTACCAGCAAATCCTGAATATTTAACACCTTTTTTCCCAGAAGGAAAATCAATGATCTCCTCATTGGTACTTCCCTTGTAAGCACTTAGGATAGAGTCTCTGCTAAGGCATTTATCATTCTTTTGTTTGCTTTCTACCTATAATGCAAATTACAGAGGGCTCCTTGTTTTTATCAAAGGTCAAACTTATTTTTTTTGTGTGTGTAATGTATAGGAGAAGTGTGGTATTGTGTGATAATGCGATTTATCATAAGAAATATTATATATTTGGTCTTCATCCCTGGTTCTGGCACAGAGTTCCTAAAACCCTTAGAATTCCTTAAGTGATGAGAGCATAAAGGTGTCCTTTGTTATGTGAATGAGGTTACATTTGGAAAGTACCTCAGGTGAGAGCTGGTTGCCAGAAGAACCAACCATGTCATTAGAGGGTTGGAATTTTCAGTCCCACCCTCCCAACCCCCAGGGATGGGAGAAGGGCTGGAGCTTAAATCAATCACCAATGGCCAGGGATTTAATCAAATAGCCTATGCAATAAAGCCTCCATATAAACTCAAAAAGAGAGAGTTGGGGAGCTTCTGGGTTCATGAACACATGAAAATTTGGGAGAATGGGGAATGGCTTATATAGAGAGGACATGGAATCCCTCTGTCAGTTTCTCATACCTTGTCCTATGTACCTTTTCTGTCTGGCTATTCCTGCATTATATCATTTTATTGTAAACCAGTGATCTAGTAAATGAAATGTTTCTCTGAGTTCTGTGAGCTAATTTTGCAAATTAATCAACTGTAAGGATATAATCATTGGAACCTACAAAATATAACCAGTTGGTCAGAAGCTCCTGTGACAACCTGGACTTGTGATTGACATCTCACAGTGGGGGCAGGACAGTATTGTAGGACTGAGTCCTTATCTTGTGAGATCTGATACTGTTCCCAGGTATATAGTATAAGAATGAAGTTAAATTGTAGGACACCCAGCTGGTATCCAGGAATTGCTTGGTAGTATGGGAAGCATACCCCTCCACACTTGGAATTTGTGACCAGAACCCTTTCCACAGCCTTTACATAGCCACCCTGAATTCAGAAGTTGACACAGCATTATTTAGACATGCAGATGCTGACTCCAAGGTTCCTATGTAGACACAGTAGACATAATACCTCAGTATACCAGTCATCTGGTTATCAGAAGGCCTGAAATGCATTCAATATTTTCATGGCCAGAAGACTGCAATAAGAGTACCAGATTAGAAACCAAAATAAAATTAAAATCTTCTCTTCTACTTCTCTTTTAATGGTTCTTGCTAAATAATATGGGATGCAGATTTTTATATGAGGTTGAATTGATAAAGATGAAAAAATAAAGTCTTTATGGGAACTCCTACAAATAGATTAGGAAAAATGTTTTACTCCATTTAGTGCTGGCTTTGGAAATCAGATTGTCTCACCTCATTATGCCAGCAGACATTATGAGTTCAACAAAGTTTTCTTAGTTTCCTGAGGACTGCTTTGTCCCTATCTTCTCTATTACCTTGGGACCTCCAGGCAAAAATCAATCACTAATGGAGGAGAGAATCCAGGCACTACTAACAATGCATTCGTAAGAAATCATGGTTATTAACCCTGAGAAAAGAGGTGGGAAGATGCTTATAGAAGAATGACAAGAAAAGAAATCAAGGTAAACTACATTAAATAAAATATTTAATTATTTTACTATGTGTAAAATTACTTTATTTATTGAAGAAAATATACCAACATTGTAATTATATTTTGGTGACCCCAAATAAATTATCATCATCTTATTTTTCAGTATTTTTGAAATTATATTTAATAAATATGTATAGTTTTAGCATGTGCATAATTTTTATAAAGGGTTAATGTCATCAGTTGAAATAATATTTTATTCCTTTTAAAAATCTATAAAATTTGTTTTTGTACAGCTTCTATGTCACTTATTACATACTGCCTTGTATTTTAATTAGCTAAGTTTTTTATTCTACTTAAAAACCAGCATTTAGTAGCATGTCTTAGCTACGTTCCCCACAGTGCCAAAGTGTTTAGCATATAGTGGCGACTGGTGCACAAATATGCATGAGTTACTAAGTGAGCTGACTCTCCAGGCTCTGCTCTCATTCTAGTAACTTGCTAAACACTCCAGGAGCACATTGCCCAATACTGAATTTTATTCTAAAACATTATGCTGTGAAAGATTTCCATTATAAAATTCACCATATTTGTTACACCCTGAAGGTAGGGATTTTTTTCTCATTTGCTTTTATCAAATGTTTATCCTTTTTCATCCATGTCTGTTGCCATAGTAGCAGCTCTAAGACAGAGCTGAGCAAATCTTAAGAATTCTCACACATGGACTGGTTACTACAGTGATGGCAGCTTTCTCATTGTGCTGAATGAGTGTTTCAAATGTCCTGGGCTACCTCTTTCTTCAAGGCTGGATGCTTCACTACCTACATTGAAGGTGCTGGTCTTTTAAAGCTATGAATATACAGTTAAATAGAAAGATGCCCGTAGCATCTGTTAAATTCCTAAGTGAATTTATTTTGATATTTTTAGGCACCACAATAATTGTAGTCTTAGATTTTTTTTATTAACTGCACACCTTGTTCTTTTCTTTATTGAAACTCTGTGCATATAAAAGGTAGCTGCTTCTGTATTCCCTAGGAGGAAAGTGGTCTCACGTAGCATCATAACATTCACAATCTACTGGCCTGACCTCTCATGCCTCCCAAAAGGACAGTACTCTTTATAACCAGATATATACTCATTGCTTTTCTTCAATTTTCCTGAGAAAGCAGTACTGCAACCTTCATAATATGTTATCTTTGTGATATTTTTTCTAATGTCTTTTACTTTATATTTCTCTTCTTTCTTGTTCAGCCTATTGAAAATGGGAGATTTTAGGAGTTAAGAGTCAAGGATCATAGAATGTTCTCTGATAGAAAGGACCTCAGAGACTATCTGTTGTAACATTTTCATTTTATTTGTGAGGAAATTGCAGCGTAGAGAGAAAAAGTTAACTTTCAAAGGGCATAAAGTAAGTTCAAGGTATATTATGTTATCACTAGAATGATCTAATTTCTAATCCAGAGTTCATTCTATTCATTTCTTATGTTCTGATATTATCATGACTTTCAAGCAAAGAATTTTGATCTGCTTTATATAAAAACAACAACGACAACAGCTTTAGTATTAAGGAAATCTGGGAGTTTGTCTTGAGAAATGTAGGGTGGGTTCAGCTTGAGGAAAATTTTGTCAGATTCCTCTCTGCTCCAAAAGATCCATATTCTCTTGCCTTTTGGTCACTCCTCAG
>PVJI01029309.1:0-15467 GCA_004026765.1 Micronycteris hirsuta
TAAGTTTATGGTGCTGCAGATCAAATAGCTATGGCTCCCTTCCAAACTGATCACCTGTTTACAATGACACTTCAGATACCGTAAACAGAAGGGATTAAAAAAAGAGACTGTCCCTCTTGCAAAATAGAAACCAAGTTGAAAAAAAAAATCAGAAAGTTCACATCAATGAGACTGCTCCAAGGGAGGAAAAAGTGCCCAATATTTTGCCTTATCCTCAAGCTGAAGAGAATTAATTGTAAATATAGATGGTCAACCTCATCAATTCCTATAGATATGAGGCTTACTCTTTCTGCATGAAACTGCCACTCCTTCTCAGCTTCTTCTTTGGAGTAAACATATCACACAGATGGTAGACATTTTGAGTAAGTCACAGATTTTCCTATGACCCAGGCCTTAACTGTAACCCCCGAGCTCTTGACTGAAAAACTCTTTCTGCAGTATGATACCCTGCAATTTAATAAGGAAAGCCACTGGCCTCACTCCGGCACCCTTTCTACGTGTGCTTTTAGACTGGACAGTGGCTGTCTCTCTGCCTTCACCTGGGAAGGACAGCGATATACCTAGGCATGCTCATGGGTTCACGGAAGCCCCCTTCTATTTTTCCCAGTTCCTAAATCAGACCTAAATGATCTAAATTTTCCTTGTGATTAATTATAATACAATATGTACGTGGCCTTTGTTTATCTGTGTTCAGTAAACAAGGAAGCCTACAAAAAAGGATTCCATTTTCTTGCTCATGACCTTAGCAAGAAAGGGGGTAGGGGGAGATTTAGCCAAGGCACAGTTTGTTAATTTAGGAAGTGATCCATCTAAGAAGGAAAAACACTCTCCCATGATATACTAAAAAGCTTCCTAACTTATCCCACATCTACAAAATGAAGATGGAGGGGATTTCTAGGTTTAACTGGATATTCCATATAATGAGTGCTGGATTTTTCTGAGATTGTGACATCCTGTGTGAATTGATTAAGTCCCCAGTAAGACATCCTGTCCTCTGGAAGCTCAAATAGGAACAGACTTTCCATAATGTGGAGAAGGCTCCTTCCTAGACACAGCATCCTTCCCTAGACACCCCTTACTACAAAGAGCCCTTGGTCTCTTTGTGTGTGAGGGGTCTCAATAAACCCTTGGGATTTTAATTCAACTTCATGGGGACTATCAAAACTCCCTCACTTACTATAACTGTAACCTCACCCTTGATCCTGTTGCAGATTATCACCCTTGTCTTAGGGCAATGAAACCTCACAGTTCCTCATGCACTGCAGATGTTACTCTGACTGAGAACACACAACACTTTCAGCCAGCCAACTAACCTCTTAGGAGATTATTCTCCTCTCCCTGACATCACCGTTCATCGAAGCCTAGCTCTGTATTCTGCACTCACTTGCTCTCATGAGAAGAAGGGGAACCTTCTAAAACTTTCTATATCCCATTCAGATCTGTTACAGACTCCCATTGAGAATCTGAGCTATCATTTGCTGTTGGAAAACTGAAACCAAAACTGGTGGTTACTAAGCAGGATTTGACATCACTAACTTAAGCTCTACTTTAGATTAAGTACTTTACCTGAGATAAAATCAGCCCAGATAGCACAAATTATTGCACTTACTAGAGTTTATCAACCAGCCAAAGACCAGAAAGTGAACAAATATACAGAGAGCACATATGGAGTAGTACATGATTTGGGGGTGCTTTGGAAACAAAGCATGTTTCTTACTCCTGTTGGAATCTCCCCCCACAATGGACAAATTAGGGAATATTTAGATACACTGTACTATCTATAGAGGTGGCTGTCATGGTGGTTGCGGCCTCTGCAAAAAGAGACCACCTGGAAGCTAAATAAAATGTTCTCCCAGGTCATTATGCTAAGCAAGTAGCCTTAACCAAGGTGGGAATCTAGGTAAATCCTCAAAGGCTAAATATCAGAGATAATTCTTTCAAGAAAAAAAAAGAAAGGAATAGGAAAAATCTGGTTACACATTCCACTCAGATAACCTTTGGTTCTTTCAGGACAATATTTGACAGCATCAATTAGTTTTAAATAAATATTAGCTAAATTTCTCTAAGAACCCATTCTTCCTGGTATAAACAAAATTGTTACTTCCTTAAATCAGTATTGGTGGAAAAACCTTAGGAGGACTGCTGCAGTTATTTGCAGATCACATGCTACCTGCCAACATAATCCTGGAACAACTGGAAAGGTGGGACAGAGCTGGGAACCAAGATGTTGGGAGCCTTTTGAATACCTTGACATGCCTTTTATGCAGCTTTTACTCTCCATGAGATTTTAATATATTTTAGTGATTGTATGTCTATTTTCAGGATGGATTGGTTCATTTTCCTTGCCAAAAAGCTACAGCCCTTTACAGTTGCTAAAAAGCTGTTTGATTTTTGTGTTTCCAATCCAGAACAAACCAACATTTATGCTAGTGACTGAGGAACACATTCTATAAAAATCATTATAAATAAGATCTCTGTGAGGCATTACCCCTTATTCAAAAACTACATTTTCATTTCTACCCACAATCTTCTGGAAAACTTGAAAGAATAAATATTATCCTTAAATTAAAATCAGCAAAAACTTTCAGGAACCTTTGAATTCCTTTGAACTCCCACTAGCCCTATGGCCATAGACTTCACTCCCTGGAGGACACATAAGTTAGCATCCTATGAATCGGTAACTAGAACGTCCATGCATTTTAAAATTTCACCCCTGATACTAGACACTGAGCTCCTGCATGCAATTATGGCAAAATGTTGCAAGGGACAAACACGAAATGCCCTGTCCTATTACCTCAGTTTAAGGTCACCTTCCCAAAACATTTTAAGCAAACTCTTCTTGATCTTGCAGCAGAAGATTTTATGTATTGGACAAAACAACATGGAAAAACTGTTCTTGAATCTCATTGGAAATGATCCTATGAAGTACTGTTAACAACAGATGCAGCAGTAAAACTCCAGGTAGTCCATCCTTGGGTTCATATTTCACAACTGAAGAAGCAATTTCAAATTTATGCAATTGGAAGGCTACTTCAATAGGGCCTTTCAAATGGAAGATTCTCATAGATCCTCTAGGAGCAGCCAATCCTTAGAAGTGTGCAGCCGACCCAACACTTTAAAACCAGTCGATGACCTCAGACAGCAGACAGGTTTCACCCAGTATATGAGACCAAGACCCCTGTCTAATTTTTGGTTTGGTTTTTGTTTGCTTATAATAATTTTTCTTCTTTTCTGCTAGTTGCCCTCTCTATAATGACCTTTTTCTCTTTTCTTTTCTTTCTTTCTTATTATAATTGTTAGATCCATACATACTCATTCTAAATCTTACAGGCAGTTGAATATGTCATTGATCACCCGGAAATTCTAATCTCATCAAATGAGACCATAGGGAATTATAGCTGATGGCATTTGCACCTGCACCTATGTGAACAAAACAATCTGTAATTTTCCTAGTATGCCTCTTTCCTGGGAAAAAAATATAATCAACTATTACAATCTAATGATAAGACTCTGGGGAATTCTAAATTTGAATTCAACAATTCATAGGGTTATGGGCCAAATTATTGCCAACTCTATAAGACTAATACAGATCCAAATATGTAACCCAGCTTATGTAAGGTCTTGGTTCTGACCCTGTCTCATGAACAGCTCTTTTATTCTTAATACCAGGACTGCTATTCTAGTAGTCCAGAATACTACTTCCCTTGTGGCCGGGATGCCTGTGCTTGTTTGCCTCAGACTGACACCTCATGTACTTTAAGAATAGTATTCTGGCCCTTATCTGTACACAAAAATCCTAATTCTATTAATCCTAAAGGCTGGAAATTTCAACTTAGACAAGAGTTCCAAAATGAGGCCCATCCTTGATTATTTAGGTACTCTACCTGGGGGAATTACTAACTCATTTGTTAGGTGAACAATAAGAGCAGTGTTCCCAATGGTAGGAATTATACAAATATCAAGGACTGAAATAAACTTATCACTAATTCTGGCAGAAGTCATTAACAATATTGCCTCGGTCTTAGATGGACTAGAGCATAGTCAAAACTTGTTGGCACAAATATTGATGGGCAATTGCTCTGCTCTAGATTTTTTGTTGGTTCACCAGGCTATAATTAGCATTATAATGACTAATACTTATAGCTGTATTTTGATCAATACAACAGACAAGATAGGATAGGCTATATATACTTTATGGCTTATGGGACTTTTTTCTCTTGGTTTGGGTTGGGCAGTTGGGCTTCCTGGTTCCAAACCATCTCACAAAGATTATTAGTTGTTATTATTTTTTCCACAGTGATCATGATGCTAGATCACTACATTCTATCCAGAGTCTCAATTGCTTCTATACAACTGCTCTCTCATCAGATGATTGCCGTGATGATATAAGAACAAAAAGGTGAAGAAAATCTCAGACTACTATTAGCTATGGAAACAACTAGATAATCCTCAAAAGGGGAAAATCTGAATTTTTAGACTTCTATGAATTATTCAACCTCTCATAATTGAGGGAATTACCAAAAGAGAGGAAGAAAAGACTAAATATACAAACAGACAATGGTAGACCACATATGACAATAGAACTCTGACTCACAGCTTTTGCAACACTTAGCCCAGAAAGTCCAACTAAAACCTCTGGAGCAATTGGCCCAGAACAGTCAGGATTTGGTCAATGACTAACACTTTCCTTATTTTTTGTCCCCTCCTCCAACCTAAGGCCACCAAATATGTTCGTCAAACCAGTCACATAACTTCTAGTTAGTTGCTTCTAGATTCCCCAGGCAAACAACTTCCAATCAGAGCATAAGTGACATCATTTTCTTTTGGCACCATCAAGATTTCCCAACATTCTTCCTGGTATTGGATCTCTGCCAAACACAAAGTGATGGTGGCTGACACCCTTGCTGTAGCAAGCTGTGAATAAATAAATAGCCAGATCTTATTTAGGTGATCTTTATTTACACACAGAAAGGAGACAAGATGAGCAGACCTTACTGACCCCTGAGAAGACGCTATGATTTCATTAAGAGGGTTTTTAGAAATCAAGGTTCTCGCTGGATGCAGATCCCTCAAAACAAATTCACGCATTCCAACGCATCTGTGTCCAGGTTCTTCCAAAGAAAAACCTATTCTATAATGTTATAGTTTTTAATTAAAAACGTCCATTATCCCAGTTGTCTTCAGCAATATACAAGTTAGTAAATGGTATCTGTAGGCAATATCCCAATGACAATGTTGGTTTGTTTAACTGGTGGCTATTATAACATTGGAGCCTGTGATTACATAAACATTGTATTTTTACTGTCTATAAAGGTAATAAATCATATTTTGGGGGAACTGGAGTATAATTTTCAGCTAATTTTATATTACCTGTTGACATTATAAAAGAGGATGATTTATACAGCTAAATACAGCATACAAATTGTTAAAAATGTAAGTCTTCACTTAGCATTATCTACTAACCTACTGAGTTTGGTGGATGTAAATAATTGAATACACAGTTTCTTTGAAAGAAAATACTGTTTGGGGAAAATATGCTCGTATATAGTGTTTTGGAATTTTTTCAAAAATATTCATTATTCAAATATTCCAACAATTAAATTCCAACTTGATAATATTTGCCTTACGAAAAAATGCAATCCTAATTTTTTTGGTTTTGTTTTAGGCAAGTATATCTAGAATGGAAGAAACCCTGAAACAATTCTGAAGACTTGTTCCGTCTCCTGATGAATACCAGGAGGGATACTCTGCAGTCATTCTGAGCTCCTAAGGCAAGCAGTCATCAGCAGGAACACTTCCAACACAATAGTGTGCAGAGAGGCCTGCTGATCAGGGGGAACGGTGGGTACGGTCCATACTTAGGCAATGCCATGCACATCTAAAATGACTATTAAAATAGCAGGATAAATATATAAGCCACTACTTTAAAAAATATAGCTTGTAAGGCAGCTGGATCTTGGGGAAAACCAATAGGAACTAGAGCAACATATTAATAAAGGCCCCTTAAACTGCTGCTGGTAGCCAATAAGGGTTTTGGCAGAATCGATATCTAGAGTCAGAAAAATCTCTTGTTAAACCTTTGATCTCTGAGCAACTAGAGGGATAAAGGTTCAACTCACCTGTAAGTTTCCAAGGCTGAATTCTATGTTAGGAAACTCAATAGAAATGATTCAGGGATTCTCTTGCTCTCACTTTCACTTGGCAATAAAACTGCTGACCTCAGCCCTGCCTTGTGAACCTTTACTCAAGGGCATTAGGTTTCTCTGTGGTATATTTGAGCATTTTTCTAACCCTTCATGGAGTGGCTTAGGTATTGTTGAGTGGCAAGTTTCTTCCCTAAGTTTACTAATCCATGCTTTTAGTGAAATCCAACAAAATATCCTCAGACCTCTTCAGAATAATGATTACACTTCAGAGAATTTTCACATACATTAGGCCACTGGCTTTGAAATTATATTCTAAAAGCCACCTGGGATACATGCAAATAGAGGTTTAGGGACTCTCATACCAGACCTACTGAGTCAGATTGTCTGGGAATGGGATCCTATAATTTGCATTTTAACAAACACACCATGTGAATCTTATGCATAGAAGTTTAAGAACCATTGTTTGAAATCTTTAAGCCAGAAGTAAACTAGGTGTCTTGTCCTACTTGTTGTTCTCAGCAACAAATAGTTATTTATTAAATAAATGAATGAGTGAATTATTAAATAATAGAAATTATTTGAAGTATGAGGTAAATATGTATCAAAGATCACTTTTCAAAATTTATATATATATATATATATATATATATATATATATCGTCTATTACATACATTAGATTTCATGATTGATTTCACGATTATTTCAACTTTGTATCAGACCTGTCTGGGGTCACTATTAGAAAATAAGATTCCCTAGCCCCACTCCAGACCTACAGTCCCTGTTCCTAAAATAACAGGGCTTTATTCAGCACTCTGGACAGCAGAAAGACACTTTTCATAATTGAGAAAATGCAGTCAAAATTATGATGCCAATGAAATAAAATATGATTTACTGTATTATCATAAAAGCCTGGAACAAAAGATTCTGTTATCCATATTTTATACATGGAGGAATATAAGGTAAAGAAGGTGAATCATTTCCTCACTGCCTAGTAAAAAGGAGAACTACTAGTTTAACTCAAACCCCCAGCCCACAGCACTTCTACCACAATGGCAAAGGGATCTTAAACAGAGAGAGTGCATTCATCTCCAAATCTTAAATGTTGAGATTAAGGGACAATTTGCATAGTTGGCATGATATAAAATGTGTTCTAGTGACAGTCTCCTAGGTACATTAAAAGTTAAATAGTAATACTGGAGTCAGACATCAAGGCGAGACAGCAATACAGAAAAGCTTCAAGACAACGCCACATTCTCAAATTAATGGCCCCAAAATATCAACTACGAATCCAGTGGTGGAAGAGCCAAACGCAGTTGCAATAAACTGAGGGTATCTGGGAAAGGGGACTCAAGCCGGCCTTTGGAGGGAGGCAACACCTAATAGTTCAAATGGAGCAAATGGAGTGAACACAGTGGTATTTTTATCTGTGTTTTCAACATTTACCACATTATCTTTTACATGCCCCAAACTACGTTAATTAACAGGGTGACTATTTTCTCAATATTTCATCCTCATCTGAATCACCTATCTCCCATTTCCTGTGACTTTACTGTCCTGTTACGTCCTTCATTCCCTTAGCCACAATTGGACGAGCATGGAACCCAAGATGAACTGATCAGAGTCCCCTCTGGAAGCATTCTACCAGATAAATGCCCATCACTAATTGTGCATTCCAAGTATGCAGCAACTCTATGTGGCCACGTCCTCTGGCTGTGTGGAGGGTGCCTTCTTCTGTGAGAGAAAATGCACTTAAAATGCACAGTCTGCATGAGAGGCAGTGAGCAAAACAGGAAGCACTGATAAGAATCATTTGATTCTCTGAAGTAAGACTTGCCTGGTTCCAGGATCTTTTCAATACTTGAGCCAATGAATTTCTTTTCATGCTAAAGTTTGTCTGAGTCAGTGTCCTGTCTTTTGCAGCCAAAAGATATTCCAACCAGTAAAGCAATGATACAGAGTGAAACATATTCACTGCCATCAAGAACCTTATAGTGAGTTAAACAAGAACACTAATAATTATAGTACAGTGTGACAAATGTTTAATAAGTGTAAGCAGTAGGTTCTATGCTAGCACAGAACAGGGTCACCTTATTCCTAATTTAAAGTTAGAAGTATTAAATTTATGCCAATGAAAGGTACCAGGATTATTTATTTTATTACATAAAGGTATTAGGGATTTATTAGCCTTTATCCTCTCTAACTAAATATTTTTCTCTATTATAAATAGAAATGACCATTTAAGCCAATCAATACATATTTTCTTCTAAATATCTTCCTCTATTTTTGTGACTTATTAATGAAATTATAATTTACAAGGGATTTTAAATGACTTTTTTTTAACTAGGGAAATTTCCTCAAACTCAACATCAAAAAAGCACTCACTACTAACATTATATTAAAGTCCTTTATTCTCTGGTTAAGTAGAAAATTCCCAGTTCAATGAGGATCTTCAGGTCCAGAGACACTCAGGAGTGAGATTAATATTCATGGAAAATTGTTCTGATTTGTTTTTAGCCTCAAGGGAATCCACATAAGGACAGAGGTAACACAAAATGAGCAAAAGGTAAGAACCTGAAAAGACATAACTCTACATGTGTGCCTAATCATGCATGTGTTGTGTTAACTATAGTAATGGACAGAGGGCAGTCACCAGCCATGTAAATCAGGTTGACTTCAAGTTAGACTCACTATTAGTCAATGGCAGAATAGAAGCAAATTTTGTAGAGGATTGTCAAAGAAAAGGAGCAGTAAGATTTGGTAGGCTTCATCATAATTCAAAGGAAAGGAAAAGCCATAGATCTAAGAAAATATAGGAAAGTCAGTGTGAATTCACAGATCACAGGATAAAGGATACTGGGAGGTAGAAGACAGATGGCCTTCAGAAATATGTGCATAATTCACAATGTAGACAACCTAAGCAAAAATAATGGAAAAAATTAAGTTCTGTTCCATGCACTAGTTCAGATAATCTTCTATGTTAAAAAAAGAAGAGGTAAAATAACCACCTGAGATTACATTCTGTTTGCTGATTCTATGATTTTTATGAAGCCTGAAGACTTGGTAAGCCTGAATTTAAGCAAAGCTAGTCTTGGAAGGTGTGAGGGAGTACCAACCCCTTAGAGCCAAACTGAGCTTGTCTTGCCAGTTAAAAAGCACTCTTATAATAAATCTCTTCCCCCAGAAGGAAAGGGAAAGCAGAGGAGAAGAAAAACATGTTTATTGATAGTGTAAAACTGGCCTGTTTCTAACAGAGAGCTTAAAAGAAACTAAACAGTAGACACAGACTCCTTAAGGATGGAAACTCTATCAACTCCATCTCTGCCAACACTTCTCTGTTAACTCTGCATGTGGTAGGAGAGGAGTAATATGAATCTAATGAATACGTATGGATTTGCTAATATTCAGCAGAATAAACAAAGCTAAGAGGCAATCATTGGCTTGTTCTACTAAAATAACTGGGCCCCCTATAGCCAAATCTATCTGGAAGAATCTCAGAGCCCAGCATAATGCCTCCCTCACAGTAGATGCTCTAAATAACTCACATTTCCTGAATGAATGAATGCAAAGGGTTCAAATTGCTGGATTGAGTCTTTGATCCTGATTCATATACACCTGCAAACCACTAATGCAGCATTCAGTGTAGACCATTAACCCAGGCAGAATGACTAGCATTTTCCTGCTCTTGTCTCACAGTTTTGACAATGTTAGATGAGTGTTGGATGCAGCCATCAGAAAACTATTCTTCTCCAAGAAAAAACTTTTCCAATTATCAAGATAGTCTCGTCAAGCACCCAAATGAGCTCACAGAGATACAGATTTTGACCTTGAGGAAGGGATAGCTTTTCTCTATTTGCTTTCATTCAAATGCTGCGCCGTAGTTTGTGACTTGGTTGTTTATTTGCAGAAGAGCTTCTATGGGAACCTGTGCTGCCTGCGTCTGTGCGCAGCTCCGGAAGACCGCACACCATTGAACCGGAGGATCGAAGGCCATGGTTACATTTTTCTATCTCCACTTCTTTGCACATGATGGGAAAGGAAAAATACAAAGTAGTATTTCCCAAGCAACTGATCTCTGGTTTTCTTAGAACTGTGGAATGCCCTCTGCAGGATTAGGCAAGTCTCTTCTCAGAGTGGAGGGCAAGTCTCTTCTCAAAGTGGAGGAAGCATACTTTCAAATGAGGTGATATTTAGTCCAATTCATATGGTCTATCTGAAATGTTTCTTCAAATCAGGTGGTGAGGCTAAGTGACACTTCAGAGACCCCTGTCATTCCTAACAAAATGTGAAATCCCATGTAAATGGTTGTGTGTGAATCACCCTGATCCTGCTAGCTCGCTTCTTTACTGGAAGAGTGGCTGAACCACGCTGTCAACTCACATAAAGGAAGGACTGTCAGCCAGGCCCACCCTTCCAGGGAGGCTTCCCCCTCAAACTGCCAATTGAGCAAGAAAAAAAATAATTTCTTTTCCTGGGTCTAAATGTGGTGACAAAAGCTTCCAAAAGGGAGAGCTTTGAAATTATCCGGGAGCAGCCTGACATCAGAGGAAGGCCTGCAAGAGTATGTTTCTCCTCGGCTGCACCACCCTTTATTGTAACAGAATTCCTGAGCCACTTTCGTTTGAGAATATGAGAAAAGTTCTGACTTTCTCCCAGAAATGTACATATATACAAATAATGTATGTATTGTAAATGGTCTGCAAGTCCCCACAAAGCCCATTTATGACATTTCTAAGAGGTCTTTATGCTCCTGGTTAAAAATTCTTACTTCAAACTTTGCTTCCCCCCACATTGTACTTCTTTGCATTTGCTCAAACTAAGGGAAATATCTTATACTGAGTTGGGGGAAGGGGAGAAGAATCAGGAACTCTGGTCCACCTATAAGGTTTTAAAAGAAAGTGCTTTGCTTTCCAAATACCTGAGTCAAATTCTTTATTTTTTTATTTACTTTTTATTTTTTGGAGAGAGGAGAAGGGAGGGAGAAAGAGAGGGAAAGAAACAGCAATATATGGTTGCCTCTCACATGCCCCGCACTGGGGACCTGGCCCGCAACCCAGGCATGTGCCCTGACTGGGAATCAAACCGGGACCCTTTGGTTCCCAGCCCGCGCTCAATCCACTGAGCTACACCAGCCCGGGCCTGAGTCAAATTCTTGATTCTCCGTCAAGGCTGGAGATCTCTCATGGACAATAAGTACATATTCTTTCATTCAGCAAATTCTCACTGAGCACCTTTCAGATGCCAGGCGGGCAGGCATAGTCATTAAGGTGAAAGATGAAAGGCACTCTGCTGGTCTCTAAAGAGCTCATACAAACTACAGACAAGTGATGCATCATGATACTATGCGAATCAATGCTAATATGGATTTTAAGGTGTGCTGTACAGGAGTAAGAAGGATTGTGAGGAGGCCGCTGGAAATGGCTGGAGAGCAGCACGGGAGTCCCCAGAGAAAGAACAGGAGACTTTCTGAAGGGCATGACATCTTACCTGGACCAGATAAAGTATTCCAAGGGGAGGCTGCAGGAGTAGGCACGGGCTACATAAAGAGCCTTGTAGGGCATGCTAAGAAGCTTGGATTTTGCTGAAGGAAAAGAAGAGCCACTAAAGGACTTAAGATGAGGAGTGTCATCCAGTTAGCCCTTTAGAAAGGTCACTTGTAGATGCCCTGCCCCAAAATATTCAATTGATGGATTGCTAAGGAGATCCAGGACTTAACAGAAGAGGTGTCAGTCACACCAATGCTGAATGAGTCCAAAACAAAAAGCAATCAGAGCATTTAGACATTCACACCCCCCAAAGTCTCTTAGCTTTATATAGCTAGGCTCTATTTGAATTTGCTGCAAGTTCTTCTATACAGAACATAATGACCACTTCCCTATAAATATGAAAAACATTTATTTTCATAAATATATTTACTTTCACTGTAGTCTTTGAAATACAGTGTTTAAGCTTTCTATTGTTGCTGTAGCAAATTACCACAAGGTTAGTGCCTTAACTACCATAAATTCCTTCTTTTGCAATAGGGCAGAAGTCCAATACAGTTTCACTAGGCTATAGCCAAGGTGCCAGCCAGGCTGCATCTTTTTCTGGAAGTTCTAAGGGGGAATATGTTTCTGTGCCCTTTCTAATCTGTAGAGGCCTTTCAAATTTCCTGAGTCATGGACCCCTTTCACCATCTTCAAAGCCAGCAAGTTGAATCCTTCTCTGACTCTTCATTCATGGCAACATTGCCCTCTGACCACTGCTGGGAAACATTCTCCTTTTTAAACACTCATATGATTAAACAGGGCCTTCTGGATAATCTAAAATAATCTCTGCATCTCAAGGTCTGCCCTCTTAATTACATCTTCAATATATGTTAATATATTCAAAGGTATGGGGGTTAGGACATGGGTATTTTGCAGAGGCAGGTAGGGCGTTGTCCTGCATACCACAGAGGAATTTGGCAGTATCTCCTGACTTCAGTTGTTACTGCTTGACCAGTGAGAGACAATTCAACAGCAAAATATAATACAGTTTCATCTACTTCTGTCTTTCACTTTTAGCTCACTGAAAGCATTTAGTAAGATGCATACTTACGTGTAAGGAGTGTGTTAAGGCCATGAATGTGCTCTCAGTATCATTAACCATGCACAGAAAGAGAAACCAGTGAAGGAACCAGTCTGGAAGATCAGGCCAAAATTAGAACATAACACAAGAATCTGGGGCAAGTGGAAGCTGAATAAGTGGCGTATGTAGGTCTTTGAAGACTCATGAGTAATAGGATTCCCCTGAGACTAAGACAAGCTATGAAGATGAGAACAATATCAAAGCAACAAAAAACAGTAAAGAAAAGCACAAATATCCATGTGTTTAAAATAATCTAATCAACACTGTCAGCAAGGATCCCCCCCCCCACCATCAACCATGTGTGTACGTCCCAAAGGCAAAGCTGATGTAAATTTGTGCCTTACACAGCAATATACCTATTGTCAGTCTGCACCAATAAATTGTAATAGTTTACATTTACTATATCATTCAGTGCCCACAAAAGAAGTTTAGATTTCAGACAAAGAACTGGAGTTCTCTGCCCTCTATGGCCTTTAACGATTTCAGAATGTGATCCATTTTCCAAGAGAAGCCCATCTGTTTCAAAGTACAATAACTTTTCAACATTCACTTTGAGGACAAAGTAGCCAAGGTTGCATATTGAACCAACATTAAAGCTCAATAATCTAGCTATATTCATTATGTTTCCAGAGCATCCAAACGCTCCGATCATATTCCAAATTTATCACTAGGTCAGTTACTGGTTTTTTTACACTTTGCTGTGCTGACATGAAATTCAGACTATGATATCAATTCTAAAATAAATAAAAAATACTCTGTTTTGGGGGGATACTGAGGGGGGACCCATGCATTGGGTGGAGGCAGGACATGGATTCATCTCCGAACCTGAGATGCAACATTTCAGTGATACATAAGATATGGTAATGTTAAGAATGGCTATTGCTGACCTGTACCAAAAGAAATGCAGCTGAGAAATGTCCCCCAAAGGCTCTGCTCCAGATCCAGAAGCCCTGCATGGAGACATGTGATGCAGTTCTTCAGAAAAAGTGGACAGTCAGCTCTGGGGTGTGATTTGAAATGCACCAAAGATGACCTCTCTACCAGGTCTATGAGAGTCCCTTAGGAAAAGGAAGATTTGAGGCAGTCCTAGGGAGCCAGATAGGATTTTTAGCAGCTGAGAGTACTGTGGAAAGGCCAGAGTAAACAAGCTTGATATGTTGAGAAACTAGTTAAACAATTTCAGAGAAGACTCTATTGGGAGAAATAGGGAGAGTAAGTTGGAAGGGACATTTAAGGTCTTCTAGTATAAGTCTGTACCTGAGCCCATAAGGTAGAGTCAGAACGTGGAGAAAACTAAGTGAAAGTTTTCAGAGCTTAGGCTTTTGCCTATAGGCAATGGCAACTAGAAAACAGTCACTGAAGAGGCACAGGGGATCCGAACAGAAGCCACCTGGGGTTGGTATTTGCTAAGGCAGATTGAGGAAGGAGACACAGGGCTGTGTGTTCGGTCAATGGTGCCTGGAAAGAAATATTGGACATTCCCATTTATTTCAATGGTTTGATGTTTCCTTTGTTTATTCCCTTTTATGTTCTTCTCAGTAATGTTGCTTTTGAAAAAACATTCCATCTCACCCAGCCATACTGAGTGGAAAGAAAAGAATCGTGTCTGTCTGTGCACGTTTGTACATGCGGCCTGGGCATGCCTGGTTCAGAGGAGCACTCACACCCATGAACCCGGGCCCCGGAGCAGACAGATGGGTGGCAGGTGGAAGGGGCAAAAGGAACAGGGGACCAGGAAAGTACCTCAGAAGTCTGTTATTCCAAACTGGCACATTTCTAAACACTTTCTCGGGTAATATCTTGGCATGATCCATTTGAGGACTAGATTAAAAGGTTTGGAAGAAAGCAAAACAAAGGGATAAAATGTTTAATATACAAAAGAGATATGTAGAAAAGATGATTAAAAAAAAGTGATACGTTTTTGCTTTATACCCAGTCCCCAGCACCCAACAGCGAGAATGCGATGTCAGAAGCTGTTTATACTCCTGGAGACCCAGGACACACTCTGCAGCATGGGCATCTGCTAGGAAGTAGACTACAGATATTTTGCTCATTCACCACTATCAGCCACATATGTAACTCCAATGTCAATATATTTATTTATTGAAAGTGTCACAATTTACAAATTACAATAAAACACACACATAGCAGTATAAAAATAGAAATCTGTAAAGAATGATGTAAAATGGGATAAACTATATTTTAAACTGTCATGTGTATTGCATATGCCAGATTTCAGCACTTACATAAGCACAGTACACATATTAACTCATTTAATCCTCATCATAGTCTTCCAAGGTATGTGTTATCATCAATGCCCATTTCACAGATGAAGCACATAAGTAACTCTTCCAAAATCACACAGGTGATAAGCACCAGAGCCTTAATTTAAACCCAGTAGACTGGCTCTACCATCTGTGTCCTAATTTCTGCACTATACCCTTCTAATTATAATGCTCCTCTCATTACTATCCTACCCTGCTGATCAGGTTGGCATTAATTTCCCAAGACCTGATGCACACTTTGGGAGATGTATACATTAATGATGTGGCTGTATATCTGCATTTCAAATAGTCTTTTTGGTAATAATTTCTGACAAAATGGTCATTGTTTTCTTTTACCCTCCGATATAGCTGACCAGGAGCTTTGCATGAGCACAGTCATTTGTTTTCTCCCTTGTGGATGCTCCTTTGGAGTTATCATCAACTCGAAGA
>PVJI01029310.1:0-15451 GCA_004026765.1 Micronycteris hirsuta
AGGACTCAAATCAATTATTTGGAACAAAAGGAAGAAATAAACATCCAATGAGAACAGAATGAAGTACCAAGAATTCAAAAAAAGGAAGAGAAGCTTAGGAACCTCTGGGACAACTTTAAATGTTCCAATATCCTAATTACAATAGTGCCAGAATGAGAAGAATGAGAGCCAGAAATTGAAAACTTATTTCAACAAATAATGAAGGAAAACTCCCCCAATATGTCAAAGGAAATAGACTTCCCAGAAGTCCAGGAAGCCCAGAGAGCCCCAAAGAAGTTGAACCCAAAGAGGAACACACTAAGGCACATCATCATTAAGTTATCCAAGATTAAAGATAAAGAGAGAATCTTAAAAGCAGCAAGAGGAAAGGAGACAGTAACCTACAAAGGAGTTCCCATAAGTCTATCAGCTGATTTCTCAAAAGAAACCTTGCAGGCAAGAAAGGGCTGGAAAGAAGTATTTCATGTCATAAAAAGCAAGGACCTACATCCAAGATGACTCTATCCAGCTAAGCTATCACTTAGAATGGAAGGGCAGATAAAGTGCTTCCCAGATAAGGTCAAGTTAAAGGAGTTCATCATCACCAAGTCCTTACTCTATGAAATCTTACAGGGACTTATTTAAGAAATGGAAGAAGATCAAAAACTATGAACAATAAAATGACAACAAACTCAAAACTGTCAACAAATGTACCTAAAAAAAGAGAAACGATGAAAACAAAAACTAAGCAAACAACTAGAACATGAACAGAATCAGAGAAATGGACATCACATGGAAGGATTTCCGTGGGGAAGGGGGAGGAAGGAATAGGGGGAAAAGGTACAGGGAAGAAGAAGCATAATTAGTAGACATAAAATAGATGGGGAGAGATAAAAATGGTATAGGAAACAAAGAACTGAACGAACTTCTATATACAACCTATGGACATGAACTAAGGGGGGTCAAGCTGAAGGGGTGGGGGTGCAGGGCGAAAGGGTGATAAGGGGGGAAAGTTGAGAAAACCGTAATAGCATAATCAATAAAAAAACTTTAAAAAATAAATAAAGGTAAGTAAATTAAAAATATAAATAAATAAAAAATAGCAAAATAACTTGACATAACTGCTGGTAAAGATACTCCATACAAAAACTTGAGAAAGAAATCTTCACCCTTGAATGCATAGGTTACAAACAGAAGCTGGAAATGCACATGTTTTTCTCCTGTACAAAGAACTTCAAGTAATAAACAAAGTTCAGGCAAAGTGGAGGAAACGAGCCCGTAGACAGGTCCTGAGGGGCACGTACATAAAATGAGAGAGCTTGAATTTTACTTTATTTTTTTTACCTCTTGGTGGAGAATTTCAAGTAAATTTGGCCTCCATGTTATTTAAGGAAACTGCAATGGAAAAAGCAAATTACAAACGATTTTCAAGCAAACTTGGCACTTGTAAAACCCTGCCTCTATTAAGCTACAAAGCCAGTTCCAAGAAACGTCATCGAAAACACGCTTATTGCTTCCTTGGCTGATATCTGGAGACCAGTCTCAAAGTAACTGCACAGTTCTGACATTTGGACGTCCTCAACTGCGCTTCTAAATTAACTACTATGAAAAGACAATGATATTCCCCCTGGAATTAACCGCTTTTCCTGCTGACCTGCACTAAGGTGTCATTCCCAAAAATGGCCACGAGATGCCAGCAGAGACCGACACTTGGAACGCATATCCCCAATGACTTGGCTGAAAGGTTCCGTCATTTTTACTGTAAGATACAACGATGGTACACTTTTCATTTTCCCCACAAAATGTGACTGCACAACGTCATCAGCGTTCAGTTCTACTGCCCTCTGCCATCTTTCAGGCAACTTCGTATTCCATCATCCTACAGCACTGTCACCTTTAGGAACAGAGGGTTCTTCCAGGTGCCTTCTGCAGGCTTCCAGGGAATGGAAATTTCTCTCCACTAAGAGAAATTCAGAATGCTGAACTTAACAGCCATGTGAAGGTGCAATGTCTGGTGAGTGCTGAGGAGGAATCACGACTGCACTACCAGGCTGGAATTGGTTTTCCCTGGTCACCAAAGAGAAACGTGCGCTCTCATCTCATCCTGAAGTGTTCACATCTTCTGCTTCAACTCTTTTCCTCAGGGGGTACTTGCAGTTGGTCTGATGGGGCAGCACGTGTTGCAAATACTCCGCTGGTTTTCCACAGAGCTCCTCCTACAGGAGTCCCTCCCGTATCACCACATAGGCAACATCACCTCTTTTGAATGAAGACCACACTGTGGAGAAGCTGCTGGTGGTGGTTCCTTCATTTGCCCACAATCTCTCCCATTCCACATTATTCTCTAATTTCAATGGCTCATACCCCCCTCACAGTTTGCTTGCAAGCAGAACGGTTTCCTTATGTTTCTGTAGAGAACTGCATATGGAAATGAGGTCAAGAAAGTTCCCCGCCGCCCCCCACCAATCCTGCTTAACTTCTGTGGAACCTAAACATCAAAGTGATTCACGTAATCATGCAGGTGAAAATGATTTTCAATGCTCAATTTGGATACTTTGAGTATGTCGCCTGTCTCCCACATGGCATAACGTGGTCTCTCCTCAGTTAACATCTGAACTCAATGGCTCTGAACTACAAATGGTCTGCCAGACCCGTGGGGTACCTTTGTGTGAGAAATCTTGGGCATGAAACTCCGCAAAGCACTTCTGACACATTTCATCACCTACAGCGCCTTCTCCATATACACTACAAATCTTTGTTTTGTCATTCCAGTTGTGTTTTCACCTTTCTTGAAATGACAAAACCTAATGTGCCAAAAGTGTTTCTTATGTTCATCCATCTTCACTATGAAAATGGCCACAAAATCACAATGGTTTTTATGAGCTTTTTTAAAAATGCACGTTGGTATGACATCTGTCACCATACAATCTAACCGAACACTTTCGAATGAAGTTAGACAAGTTCTTGAACCAGAGTCACAGGATGAGGCAGGGCAATGAGGATGGCAGGGAGGGGGGCGGGGGTTGAACTGACTTTTGGGCCAACCAGTATAAACAAAGCTTTAACCAGAATCGCACGATTGAAAACATTTACAGTATGCTTTTTGCTCTCGCAGCACTTAAGCTAAATTCACTGAAAATGGATGACTGGACAGTTCTCCTGTTTGGTACTTCTGAAATAGACTCCTACAGGACTTCCAAAATGAACCACGTTACAAAATAGTTTGAACTGAATGTTGCTGAAGATACTATATACCTAAACTTGAGAACAAAATCTGCACCCTTAAACACAATTGTTAGGCACAAAACCTCCAAACGTACAAGAGTTGCATACATTTGAGGAACCGAAAAGAGTAAATGAGCCAAGGCACACTATAGGAAATGTGCCTCGAGACATGTCCGGAAGGGCACATACATATAATGATAGCTATTTTATTTTATTTTACCTCTGAGTGGGGAATTTTGAATAGATTTTATTTTTCCCCTTGGCTAAAGAAGTTGCCACACACAGGGCAAATGACAAAAAAATTTCAAACATACTCAGACCTAGTAAAAACCTGACTCTATTATGCTAAAAGCCAGTTCCAACAAATGTCATATAACACACGTTCAGTGCTCCCTTTGCCCTTAATCTAGAAACCAATCACAAAGTAACCTGACAATCCTTACATATTGGTGTTTTGAAATGCACTTGTAATTAACGTTCCTGTCAAAAGTCATTGATATTCCACTGAGATCAACCAATTTTCCTGCTGACCTGCACTAAGGTGTCATCCCCCAAAACGGCCTGAGAAGGCAGCAGAGATATACGTTGAAACACATATACTTTGATGTTTGGTGAAGGGTTCCTTTGGTTTTTACCAGGAGATGCAATGACAGGTACATTTCTCATTTTCCCCCAATGACATGACTGAGCAATGGTTTAACCATTTTGTTCAACCGCTTTCTGCCATCATTCAAGCAACTTCACCACTCCATCTTCCCAAAACATTATTTTTTGGAACAGAGAACTCTTCTAGGTACTTTCTGCGGTCTTCCAGGGAATGGAAATTTCTCTCCATTAAGAGAAAATTGGAAAGACCAAACTAAACAGCCATGTGAAGTTGCAAGGTCCGCTGAGTACTGCGGACAAATCACAACTGTGCAGCCAGGCTGGGACCATTTTGGCCTGGTCACCAAAGGGAAACATACACCCTCACTTTATCCAGAAGCTTCTGTGTATTCTGCTGGCAAATTCTGGACTCTCCCTGTAGTGGTGCTTTCAGTTGTTCTAATCGGGAGTGGTACCTCTTGCAAGTAACCCACTGAATTTCCGCAAGCATATTCTACTAAAGTACTCCCTTCTGAAGCCACCATATACACACTACCACATACTTGGATGAAGACCCTCCTTTTCTTTTCAAAAATATTCTCTTTTTATTTTTTTAAGATTGTATTTATTTAGTTTTAGAAGGACGGGTAGGGAGGGAGAGAGAGAGAAACATCAATGTGTCATTGCCTCTTGCGCACCCCCTACTGGGGACCTGGCCTGAATCGAACCTGACTGGGATGTCTCCTGACTGGTAATCCAACCTGTAACCCTTTGGTTTGCAGGCGGGCACTCAATCCATTATGCCACACCAGCCAAGGCTGAAGATCCTCCTTTGGAGGGGCTGGTGGTGGTTCCCTTCCTATGTCCATGATCTCTCCCATTCCACATTATTGTAAAATATCAACAGTTCTTCCTCTTCCTCACAATTTGCCTTGGAAATGAAACACTTTCCTTATGTTTCATTGAGAATCTCATGTGGAAATGTGGTCAAAAAGGGTGTAATCCCACTTCCATCCACACCACTTAACTTCTGTGAAAGCCAAACTTAAAACAAACTCATGTAACCATGCTGGTACAAATGATTTCCCATGCATGATTTGGATACTTTGAGTATGTCACCTGTCTTCCATGTGCCATAGCGTGGTCTGTCCTCAGTTCATGTATGTCCTGGATGGCTCTCCACTGCAAGTGATCTACCTACCCGTGCAGCAACTGCACCCGAGAAATCTCCAGTATCAAACTTCCCAATCCACTTTGGACACATTCCATCAGCCACAGCATCTTCTCCGTAAATCTTTTCTTGCCTTACAGTTGTGCTTGTACTTTTCTTGAAATGACAAGCCTAAGTGGCCAAAAATGTTGGTTATGTTCATGCATCTTCACAGTGAAAACACGCTTATTGCTCTCTTGGACATTAAGCTGGAAATCAGTGACAAGGTAAGTGGACAGCCCTGACATTTAGACGTTTTCAAACGCACTTCTAAATACCCCTGCCATCCAAAGTCATTGATATTCCACTGGAATGAACCACTTTTCCTGCTGACCTATACTGATGTGTCATTACCTAAAATGGCCACAAGATGGAAGCAAACACCAACATTTGGAACACAGCATACTATTGGCTTGGACAAACATTTTGTTCGCTTTTTACCATCAGATGCCATGACGGGGACAATTTTCATCTTCCCCCAAACAATGTGATTGAGCAACTACTGGACAACGTTGTCACCGTTTTGTTCCACTGCCGTCTGCCATTTTTCAAGCAACTTCACTGTTCCATCATCCCACAACATCACTATCTTTCAGAGCAGATAACTCTTCCAGGTGTCTTTGCAGGAGACAATTTGCAGGTGTCTCTCTCCAATAAGAGAAATTTGCAAAGATCTAACTAAAAGGCCATGCTGAGGGCAAGCTCTGGTGAATACTGCGGATGAGTAATAATGGCCCAGCCAGGCTAGAACAGTTTTCCCCTGGTCACCAAAGAAAAACGTGTGAGCTCCTGCCTTATCCTGAAGCTTTCCTGTCTTCTCTGACAAATTCTGGACGCTTCTCTAAGTTGGCTTTCATTTGGTCTAACAGGGATGAGTACTTGGTGGGAGAAGTCTGCTAGATTTCTGTAAGGAGCTCCCACTGCAGGACTCCCTGGGGAATCCACTATAGACACAACATCACCTCCTTTGGATGAAGACCACCCTTTAGAGGGGCTGCTTGTGGTTCCTGTGCTTCCTTCAATATCTCCTGTTCCACATTATTCTCAAATATCAACGGTTCATCCCCTCACAATTTGTCTTGGAAATGGAATGCTTCCCTTATGTTTCAGTAGAGTACTGCATGTGGAAATTCAGTCAAAAATGGCCCCCCACCACCCTACCTGACTTCTGTGGAACCCAAATGTCAAAAAGATTAACATAACCAAGCTGCTGCAAATGCTTTTCCACACTTGATTAGGATACTTTGAGTATGTTGCTGGTCTCCCTTGTGCCATCATGTGGTCTGTCCTCTGTTAACGTCTGCCCTGGATGTCTCTCCACTGCACCTGGTCTGCCTACCTGTGGGGCAACTGCACATGAGAAATCTCCCGCATGAATCTTTACAATCCACTCCTCACACGTTCCATCAGTCTCAGCATCTTCTCCATTCACACCAAGCATCTTTTCTTGCCTTACATTTGCACTTGTACCTTTCTTGAAATGACAAAGCCTAAGGGGCGAAAACGTTCCTTATGTTCATGTGTCTTCAATGAGAAAAGGGCCACACACACATTCACCAGTTGTGATGAGATTTTTTTATCCCACAGGGATATGACAGCTGTCACAATACTGTCTAACAAAACTGTTTCAAATGACATTAAAGGCAAGTACATGAGACCAGCCCCAGGTGACATGGTGGGGGCAACGCAGAGGTGGTGTAGTTGTGGGGGAACGAACTGACTTTTTGGACAACCCCATTTAGAGCTAGTTTCAACCATTGAAATCCTATACAATATGTTTTCTGCTCTAATAGCACTTAAACTAGCATTCACAGGGAATAGATGAGGAGAAAGTTCTGTTGTGCAGAACTTCTGAAATAGACTCCTACAGAACCTCCAAAATGAACCACTATTTGAATTACAATGTAACTGGACCCAAATGATGATAAAGATGCTACGGACCAAAACCTGACAGAGAAATGTTCACCCTTGACTGCACACAATAGAAACATAAGCTTAAAATGCACAAGTTTTGCACCCATACAAGGAATCTAAACTGCTCAACAAAGTCCAAGCAAAGTGGAGAAAATGAGCCCGTAGACGTGTCCAGAAGAGCACATACATACAAGGATGGCACTTATATTTTACGTTTTTTTGTACCTCTTAGTGCAAAATTATGAATAAATTTTACCTCTGCATTGTTTAAGGGAGCTGCAACAGACAAAGCCAATGACAAACGATTTTGAAGCACACCTGCAACTTTTAACAACTTGATTACACTATAAAACCAGTTCCAATAAATGTCACATAAATCACGTTTATTGTTCCCTTGGCCATTAATCTAGAAACCAGTCTTGAGATAACTAGAAAGTCCTTACACTTAGATGTTTTGAATACACTTCTAAATACCACTGCCATCAACAGTCATTGATATTCCACTGGAATCAACCACTTTTCCTGACTTAACTAAGGTGTCATTCCCAAGAATGCCCACGAGATGGCAGCTTTACGCACACTTAGAACATTTTGGAAATGAAGAAATTGTACCATCCATCAGTTCTCAACCAACTTCAAAGGACTAAAATTATAGAAAATAAGTATCACCCTCATGGCTGCTAATGTAGAACTCAGAAACAAAAGGTAACTAGAAAATCTTTTCATTTAAGTGGAATAAAATACATTTCTCAAATAACATTCCATGAACCCTTGTTATATATAGATAATTCACTATCGCCAATGACTTTTCCTGCCGGCCTGAATGAAGCTGTTTTTTTTCAAGTTACATATAAGATGGCAGCAGAGAGCCACACTTGGGACAATTTTCAAAGGGTCCATCCTGTATTAATTAAGGCAAGTTTTAACAAATTTCAAAGGACTGAAATTATATACAGTATATTTCTGACTGTCACTGCTGTTAATATAGTAATCAGGAACCAAAGGTATTAGTAAGTCCTGATATTTAAAAGTTACTAAATACACATCTAAATAACATTGCAATCAACATTCATTGGTATTCTACTACAGTCAACCACTTTTCCTGCTCACCTGCCACTAACATGTTATTCCCAAAATGTCCACGAGATGGCAGCAGAGATGCGCACTTGGAACACTACTATTTGGCCAAAAGGTTCATCCAGTTTTTAGGTAAAAACACAATGGAGTGCTGGAAACAACCTAAGTGCCCATCTAGAAATGAATGGATCAAGAAACTATGGTACATTTACACAATGGAATTCTATGCAGCAGAAAGGAAGAAGGAGCTTAGACCCTTTGCAACAGCATGGATGGAACTGGAGAGCGTTATGCTGAGTGAAGTAAGCCAGGCGGTGAGGGACAAATACCATATGATCTCACCTTTAACTGGAACATAATCAACAAAAGCAGAAAGCAAGCAAAACATAACCAGAGACATTGAAATTAATAACAGTCTGACAGTGGCCAGGGGAGGGGACAATGGGGAGAAGGATTTTCAGGAGCCACTATAGAGGACACATGGACAGAGCCAAGGGGGAGGAGGGAGGTGGGGGAGGGAGGTGGAGTTGGAGGGGTCGGGGGAGGGGAGGGGAGAGGATGCACATAACTGTAATTGAACAACAATAAAGTAATTATTTAAAAAAAGACACAATGGAAGAGACGTTATTTGTTTTCACCAATAACTTTATTGAACAATGTATTCACTATTTTGTTCCACAGCTTTCTGCAATCTTTCAGGCGTCTTCATAATTCCATCTTCCTGAAAGTTTTTATCTTTGGGCAAGACAATATAGAGCCAGTTTCAACAAGCATCACTGCATTGAAATTATATCTAATGTTTCTTAAGTGCTCTCATTGCACTTCAGCCAAAATTCACTACAAATGGGACTCTGGAAAGTCCTTATATTTGGTAGTTATGTAATACATTCGTAAACAACCTCAAAAATAAAACACAATTTCATTTACAAAATAATTGAAAGTGAATAGTGATAGAGATACTACATACAAAAACTTATGAAAAAAATCTTCGCCCTTAAATGCACATTATCAGAAATAGAGGCTGAAAGTTTACAATTTTTGTACCCATATTAGGAACCTAAAATGGTAAATTAAATCTAGAGAAAGTAGACAAAAACGTGCACAGTGACGTATCTGCGGGTATATATGCATAAAATGATAGTGAAACCGGAAAAGACACCAGTGTTTGGGCTGCCTGCCACTACTAAACCCAATAAGCAATGACAACGATTGAATCTTTATGGGCGCTTCATTCAGATGGCTGGCGATCTGAGAAGATAGTGGGTTCATACCCTGCAGTGGATTCATACCATACCCATCTTCCCTTCTCTTTCCAGGCCAGACTTTTTATAACAGGGAATAAACAAGGTGTGGTGAGGACTTTGAAATTCAGGGAGGATTAGGTGAAAGAAGCTACAACATTCCTGTCCTGGACAGTTAGCTGCTCCCAGGGGCAGTGGTCATCTGTCTCTCCCTGGAACACAAAGGTCCGGATGTCTCCAACTTGTCCCCGGGCAGTAATCTTGAGCAGTGCCCCAGGAGGTCCGCTTTTCCCAGGAGCCAGATAAGTAACTACTTATCTGTAGTTTCTGAAACAAAAGCTTTAATAATACATTACTTGCTAGGCTTATAACTTTTTACCTTAAACTAAAATTTTCCAACTCTTGAGTCCCCCAACATTAGCAGTTTCTTTTTAACTCTTGCTGTACAATTTTGAATACAATTTTTTCTCATCGTTAAAGTAAGCACCAACAAAAAAAATTACAAATGTTTTTCAAGCACCCTTGGAACTTTTTTAAAACTGACTACATTAAGCTATAAAGCAGGTTCCAACAAATGTCTCATAAACTATGTTTATTGATCTCTTTGCCTTTAATCTGGAAACCAGTCACAAGGTAACTAGAAAGTCCCTATATTTAGATGTTTTAAAATAATATTTTAAATAACTTTTCAAAATAAAATACAGTCACAGTTGGAAAATAATTAGCATAGAAAAATAATAAAAACACTGCATACCAGAGCATGATCATTCTGTTTACAAAAATGCTAAAGGCTTCAAACTCAGTGGCTCTCAACCAATGGTGATTTTTGTCCCCAAGGGGACTTTAGGCAAAGTGCCGAGCCAGTTTATATTGTCCTGAGGGGAGGGGAAGGGAGGGTATTATTCATGTGCAGTGAGTAGAGGTATTGGTTGCAAGTAAGCACCTACAATGCAGAGGACAATCCCCCAGGAGAATGAATTATGTGCTCAAAAGGGTCCACAGTGCTGAGAATGAGAAACCCTGCTCTGTATCCTGAAGAGTCCATTAGAATACAAACAGCATGTCCCTTTGCATCCTAGATCTGAAAAGCTGCCTTTCTTGGAACAGGCGGCATGGAAGCTGAAACTTAAAGAAGAAAAAATGCCAGCCATCTTGCAAATACTGGGGAGAAGTGTCCCAGGTAGAGGAGACATCTGGAGAAGTTCAGGAGGCAAAGGGAGATCTGTTGACTTTGGAGACTGAATCCCACTGTGATATAACTGAGTCAGCACCTGAGGATCCCGGCTTCTTTTCATTGCTCATAAGAATCTTACTCTGTTAGATTCCAGAATTCACCATCTAAACTTTTCCTCTTTGAAAATGTGGACATTTGCTACATGGTGTGTTTCGCAGATTACCAACTCGGGGGCACATTTCCACCAACAAAGTGATAGGGGACTCAAGAGTTGGAAAATTTCAGTTTAGGGTAAAAAGTTATAAACCTGGCAAGTAATGTTTATGTTTAAGCCTTGTTTCAGACACTACAGATAAGGCCCATCCTGGCTCCCAGAAAAGCAGCTGACCTCCTGGGGCACTGTTAAAGATTACTGCCTGGGGACAACTGGAGGCATCGGGGTGTTTGTGTGCCAGGGAGAAACAGACTACCACCTGTCCCTGGGAGCAGCTACCTGCTCAGGACAGGAATATTGCAGCACCGCTCACCTAATCCCCTGGACTTCAAAGCCCCATATTGCACCTTGTTTGCTCCCTGGTATAAAAACGTTCACCTGGACAAAGAGAGGGAAGATGATCTGTTAGGTTACAAACCTGCCATATTCTCAGATCGCCAGCCATCTGAATAAAGCGCCTATAAAGATTCAATCACTGTCATTGCTTATTTGGTTTGGTAGTGACAGGCAGCCCAAATGCTGGTCTGTTTTCTGGTTACAAAAGTACTTGAAATTTCTAGAACACCATGTTTGCTTCCACATTGTAAACTCACTTAAAATGCTAAGAATGATGCTACTCTTTTATTTAGTCATTAATATATCTATGACTAACAAAAAGAATTTTTCTAGCTCCTCACATTACCTCACATCTTTCTACTTCTTTAACCGGAAAACAGGCCGGCATTCGGGCTGCCTGTCACTACCAAACCCAATAAGCAATGACAGCGATTGAATGTTTAAAGGTGCTTTATTCAGGTGGCTGGGGATCTGAGAAGATGGTGGGTTTGTACCCTAACAGACCATCTTGCTTCTCTTTGTTCAGGCAAGTGTTTTTATACCAGGGAAAAAGCAGGTAGGTAAAAGCTTTGGCATCCAGGGGAGTGGGCGAACAGCCCCGAGGCATTCCTATCTCAAGCCATTAGCTGCTCCCAGGAGGTAAACATCAGTGCCCCAGGTGGTTGGCTGTCCTCCCAGGCCCCGATCTGCCTTATCTGTGGTTTTCTGAAAGAAAAGGCTTAAATGTAAACATTATTTGCCAGATTTATAGCTTCTTACTTCAAACTGAAATTTTCCAGCTCTAGTGTCCCCTATCACAATGACTGCAAATTTATAGAAATGCACATGGACTCCACACACAAACCCAGGACATGAAGCCACACCCAAGGAGACCCCAGATCCAAGATGCATAGCCAAATAGATTCAAACCCAGGCCACAGACCTCACACAGGGTAACCAAGACCCCACAGCCAGACTCCAGAGTTGTAGAGGGGCAATGAACCCTATTTGCCAGATGCCAGACACAGAAGCTGAACCACACTAATCAGGGCTTAGAATATTCTTTTTTTTTTTACTTTATTGTTGTAGAACTTATAATATTCTTAATAGCATTTCTATAAATTACCTTGGATTCAGTACTTAAATATAAAATTCATTGTTTTTATTTATTAATTAATTAATTAATTTTTTTTTAGATTTTATTTATTTATTTTTAGAGAGAAGGGAAGGGAGGGAGACACAGAGGGAGAGAAACAGCAATGTATGGTTGCTCCTCACACGGCCCTCACTGGGGACCTGGCCTGCAACCCAGGCATGTGCCCTGACCGGGAATAGAACCGGGACCCCTTGGTTCCCAGTCTGCACTCAATCCATTGAGCTACACCAGCCAGGGATTTTTATTTTTTTTAAAGAATTTATTTATTTCTTTTCAGAGAGAGGAGAAGGGAGGGGAGAAAGAGCAATGTATGGTTGCCTCTCACATGGCCCTCACTAGGGACCTGGCCCGCAACCCAGGCATGTGCCCCGACTGGGAATCGAACTGGCACCCTCTGGTTCCCAGCCCACGCTCAATCCACTGAGCCACACCAGCCGGGCATTAAAATTCATTGTTTTAATAATAAATGGTTTTCATCTCTCACACAAACAGTAACTGTGTGACACAGTCTATTTTGCACTATGGAAATATTCCTGCTGGAATAGAGTTTTGGTTGCAGATCGGACACTTTGGGTGGCCAAGGTGCTATTCAGATAAGGAAGGCAGCATGGGCCACTGGATGTAATGAGGGTGTGCAGAGTTCTTGTTCAGTCATTTTTAAATGCATACATATAGAACCAGCTACTTTTCATCCATTCTTTTATGTACAAAAAATACGTATAGATAGGTTTATTTTAAGTAAAGGAGAAAATAAATGACACAACATTCCCAACGACATGAAGGAAAAGCAAGTTTTCCCCTGCACGTTGCCCAGACCCTGATCCCTGTGACTAGTCCCTCTGTCTCCTATCAGCAAGTGCCTTCTGCCTCGGTTTTTTTTAGAAAATAATTTGTTTTGCAGGATACTTTTGTTGCATAACAACATTACTTAGAAACTATTCCCTGTTAAAATCCTTTAGAACCACCTTACTAGGTTCTGTTTCTTTAATGAAATAGCATATATCCTCACCCATTTTTAATGTTTAATATTTCACAGTGTGAGGAAACCATAATTAAACAAATTCTCTTCAACTGAAAACTTTAAAATTGTATGTTATTATATAAGTGTTGGATACAATAGTTTCAACATTCTTCATTTCATACACAGGGAAGCATAAATGGGGGAAATTTTTTATGCCTTTCTTCTAATTTCATTTATTAGTTTGAAAGAGAGAGAGAGAGTTGTTCCGCTTATGTATTCATTCATTGGTTGTTTCTTGCATGTGCCCTGACTGGAGAATGAACTGACCCCCTTGGAATATAGGCAGGACACTCTAACCAACTGAGCTACCAGACCAGGGCTACTAGGGGAAAATTTTGAAAAGTGGAATATCTGGATCAGAGGGTATGAGGGTGTTATTTCTGGAGGGCTATTCTCAAAAGGATCAGTGGAGAATCTGCACCAAAGGACCCTTTCCCTAGTCTTTCAGAGCAAGGACACTGCTTCTGCTTGCTAATCAGCTACAGGACTCCTCTGGATCCCCATACGGGCCACCAAATTATGTTGACCTTAAAAATACAGCAGTCAGTTATTTTACCAGCAGATAAGGGGTTTATTCAGAAACAGGAAAAAATTGCAATTTAGGACAAGCAAGCTGTAGCAAGTCATTGGAAAGCTCCACAAGTAAAAGAGAGGAACGTTATTTTTCAGGGAGAATTGAGGAAGTTGAGAGGAGTCATTTCAAACAAAAATGCAGTGGAGAAAAACATCAGTTCAGGGTGATGATGGCTTCTCTGTGGCTGAGTTGCTGGGGAGTCGGTTTCTCCTGGGAGCACATGGTACATCTCTATGTTGGGGCCTGTGGCAGACAATTTTTCCTGTAATTGACCCTGGGGCGTGCTATGTAAAGCACCCTCGCTGACCCCCAATTCCACTTTAGTGAGGTTTCCCTTCATGCAGTTTCACAGTAATAATTACAGTTAGTTGGCTCATTTCCAGATCATGCTCAAAACGAGGTGAGGACCAGAGACGCCCTTCCCACTTTATCCTGTGAAAGCCAGTAGCAGCTCAACTGACCCTGCTCTGTGGACCTCTGTCCTCAAAGTTGATATTATTTTTATGCAAAATACTTGTAGGTTTTTCCAGTATTTCTACATTTATTTAGTTTTGTTTGATTCTATCTTGTTTTTCTACTTCTGAAATGTTTTTACACCTGAGCTACTTAAACATACCTATTACTCATAACGCCACTTCTTTGGGAAGTGAAATTCTCTCTGTGTGTTTTCCAGTATACTTATTATGTCATTTGTTGTATTTAAATGTTTGAGCCCTATGGGATTTATTTTGTGTCTATGAATTGCGTGGTCAGAATGTACTGACTTAAGTTTCCACGGAATGCATGGAGTCTTGACCGCGTCCTCACTGGTTATGCACCTCTTGCTGAAAGTGGGTTTGACAAGGGAAGGCACCGATGGGCCTAGACGAAAGTTGGGGATCCCCACCACAGTCTGGTGGAACAAAGACATTTTGTCAGGCGGCAGGAGGGCCACGTCCACCCTAAAGACCGGCCCGAGCTCGAGGCTTCCAGCTCCTGCGGGGCGGGTCCCTCACCAGCCACTGGAAAACAAGCCAAGGAAACCGCCAAGCTGCGGTCCTCCCTGCAGGCATCAAGACTAGAGCTCACTGGGCCTAAACCAGGCAATCCCCGAGGGGTGGGGCGGGTCTTCCACCAGCATCTCCAGAACCCTTGAATAACAGGCTGGCTCCGCCCTCTGCCCCGCCCTCTCAGCTTCTTCTGACCTCCCATTGGCGGGTAGGGCCCTGGGATCGCAGCACTGATTGGTGGCTTACTCCCACGTGGCTATCCAGGCAGGAGCCTCCCCCTCTCCCCCACACCTCCGGTCGGCGGGAAGCCCGGGAGCTCAGAGAGGACGCTCCGCTGAGGTGGGCAGATGGCAGGGGCCCCGGGAGACTCACGGGTAAGTGGGGAGCCTTGCCATGTGGAACCCTCAGCCCGAGACCGTTAGAGTCCAGCCAAAGAGACCCCAGATGCCCTCATCCTGAGGGGCCCCAAATCCCTTCAGCATCGAGGGCCCGCGTCAGCTAACCCGGAGGACCCCACATCTCCTGACCCCCAACGTTGAGACCCCAAACAGACTGAAAACCCCAGTTCCCCTTGTTAGGACCCGCAAGTTTGATAAGGGTCAACAGCAGGCCACCAGACTCGGGCCAGCAAGAACAAGGAGCCGTAACTAGGGCAACGGCCCCTCCCCCTTGACACTTCTGCCCCGAGAAGATAGGGCGTACCCACCTCCCCTTGGAGGAGGAGTGGAATTCCTGCTGTGTGCTAATTATGGACTGTTTAGCTTTGAAATTTTTTTA
>PVJI01029311.1:0-15445 GCA_004026765.1 Micronycteris hirsuta
GTTTGGGCCAAATACTTGGGTGCACATTATACATGGCAAAATATGGTACTTTGATAAAATATTGAGCAACCAGCTGTATGAAGGGATAAATTTATTTATTTGAAGACTTGAGATTGCCAGAGGAGTAGTACTTTGAATAAAATTATTAGTTAAAATGGCAACAGGTGTTGCTCTTCCTGTATTCCCATTGGTATAATTTTTATTTCATAAGTAACATATGAATATATCCCTTTTATAATAATGCTTCACAGACAAGGCCCCTTGACTAAAACACCTAACTAGTTTTATTATCAAATATTACCACTATTACTAGTGTTCTTTTAGACCTTGGTCTTTGCAGGTTAGCAGATATATAAGTATATTCAGAAAATACATAGTACAGTTGTGTGTGTGTGTGTGTGTGTGTGTGTGTTTAACTTGTTTAAATAATAGTATACTCTATTGGGCTTATTTTCTTGATTTTTTTTTTTATTTACTCAATAATGTTTGGAGAGCCCTGGCTAGTGTAGCTCAGTGGATTGAGCACGGACTGGGAACCAGAGGGTCCTGGTTCAATTCCCAGTTGGGGCACAGGCCTGAGTTGTGGGCCAGGTCCCCAGTGAGGGCCATGTGAGAGGCAACCATACATTGATGTTTCTTTCCCTCTCTTTCTTCCTCCTTTTCTGTCTAAAAATAAATAAATAAATGAAAAATAACAATGTTTGGAGAATTTTTAAGGTGGGTCTACTTGGACTTACCACATTATTTCTGACTGCATATGTGCTATTCTAGTAGCATGGTCATACCACATTTTACCTATTTCCTGTTTATTTAAATTGCTTTTAAGTTTTCAAGGATTCAAGGAATGATGCAGTGAACATCCTTAGACACACATTCTTATGCATTTGGATTAGTATTTTTATATGTAGAACTAGAATTGTTAGGTCCCTAAGTATGAATATTTAAATTAAGAGATAACACCAAAGTTACCTTCACAAGTGGCTTTATCAATTTATGTTCTCACCAACAGTGTGAAACAATATCATTTCCTCATACCCTTGCCACCATTTTGTATTATAAATGTTTTTAAGTTTTGCAAATCTGATTAGGTAAAATGACATCCCATGTTAGTTTTATTTTGCATATCTCGGGTCATTCCTCATGTGTAAGGTTGAACCTCCTCACATACAGTATTTATTGCCTAGTTCTATTTTTCTCTTCTTTAGATGGCCTGCCTCCCTTTCTAGTTCTACTTAACAAACAATGGAAAGGAAGGCAGGACAACCTCACTTAGGCCCACTTAGGTTTAATCTAACCTCAGTTAAGACCTACGTCCATAAAGTGTTTCTTCTGGCTTTATTTGTTCATTTGTTTTTTCATTTATTAACCAAATTCAAGCTGAGCACATGCCGTATGTCGAGCACGTGTCTGGGTCTGGGGCTGTGGCAGGGAACCACCATGGTTCCTCCCGCAACAGAGCATACAGCTGGAGGAAAAGTCTGCGGGGGGCTCAAACCCTTCCCACTGTCCTGAGAGCACCTTTTGTAGCGTTGATGCTACTGCTAATTTTTACAAACCTGTTAATGTTTTTTTCCACTTTCCTCCAAGAGAAGACTAGTTCCCAATGTCCTACCATTCACAGAAATACACTTCTGTTTGTGGTCCAAGGTTGTTCAGGTATATGCATACAGGGATGAGTCCTTTGTTGGAACCTATGCTCCCAGCTATTGTGAATCTATAAAATAAAAGGAAGGGTAATTAATTATGTCAGTGTCCTTATGGGATCAATTTTCTCTCTGCTAATCACACATCAGGCAGGTCATTACTTCCTGATTATAGGTACCTGCTGATTCACAGGCACAGAGAGGTTGAAATGGGGGCTGCATAAGGCTTGGAAGAGATGAAAGCATTCTTGAGAGTTCTTAGAGAAAGCGATCAAATCTACAGGGAGCCAAAGATCCTATTTCCTAAAACATCAGAAGGAATATTCTGTGTCAGAACGACAGTCTAACATTTAGTTTAGTGCTGCTAATGTTTATTTATTGTATATGAGAACATGGCAAGAAGGTATGACTCAAATCAGATTTATAAGCGGTGCTAATGAGAAGCAGAAAAAAAAGAGGTCCAAATGGGTATGAAGACAAGAAGAACAAAATATCCACTCCCACCATTTATTACCAGGAACTCTGGTAAGAGTTTTCTCTGCATTTACCTCTGTAATTCTCATGGTAACCTTGTAAGGTGTATATTGGTATTCCAATTTTACAATGATAAAAATGAACTTTAGAAAGGTTAAGAATTTGCTAAAGGATATATAGCTGCTAAATGGCAAAATGGGCTTTTAACGTGAGTCCATTTGGTTCCGTTGCCTGGCTTCTTCTCCTGGGCCATTGGCAGTGAAGCTGAAAATCCAGTGTTTGTGCCGCCGTCAGAGAGGAGACTGGGGGCTCCTTGGAGTGACCTGGCTGAGAATTCCTTATGTGTTCACAGTGCTGGGTCTTCCTCATACATGTAGAAGAAAGAATTCAGGTCTGTAGTCTTCATGAATATATTAGTTCTTAATCTATTTTTATTTTAATATTGCAAATGGAAAAATATTTTTTTTCACTTTAGAAACAAATATGTTACTTGATAGATCCATGATGAATTTGTTTTTCGGGACACCTTCACTCCTCATGTTTTTGTAGGAAGAACACAACTGTTGGTATCTGATAAGCACTTTTGTTGTCATTCCAAAAGGAAAAAGATGTTCCTTTCGACACTAATTGGAAATGAACGTTCTCATGTGGAATGGACTAAGGTGCTGATTGCTCTGAGCTCTGATGGGACGTGACCTTTTTTACCAATCATCCAGAATATACGTAAATATTGTCAAATGATGAAATGTCATATATTTGAATGACTGATCGATTGTCTTACCAAATCTGTGGATGACATTTGCTGATATGTTGCTAAGGAAAACCACTGGCAGTACATAGGCTTTGATTTCTGCACCAGAGTGTGTTTGTTAAAAGCATGGGCTCTTGAGTCACAAAGACCCAGGTTCATATTCTGCCCCTTCCATGAGCTCTGTTACCTAGTACAAATGATTTAATCTCTCAAGTCTTAATTTCCTCACTGCAAAATGCGATGCTAGTAAAGGCTCCTCTCATAGACTGCCATAAGGTTGGATAAAATAATTCATGTAGCATCCTTGGCAAGAAAGATATGCTTAGTACATGTTAGCTATTGTTATCATTATTTAAGAAATTAACTGAAGTGCAGTATTTTCAAAATATAGCCACTAAACGACCTGCATCAGGATCTCCTAGAACATTTGTTTACACATTTAAATTCCTGAGTGCCAGTGAGATCGCTGATTCAGAATTTCTTGGGTGGGGAGGGTGACTATAGAATTTGCGCAGTGGCACACATTCACAGAGCGCATGCACACTGGTGTTGGAGAACCACGGCCACAGGAAGAGTGGGGAAGTGGTGATGCCTTATGCTCTGCTGCAGCCACATTGATGAGTTACTGTTATATGCCAGGGCCTGCCTTAGGCAGAAAGGAAGTGAATGAGAAGGGCCATTTTCATAATTAGTATACAAGAGAACAATGGGTCTCATTTCTATAGCAGATTCCATTGTCACTCTGAAAACAAGGAACTGAAGAGGGAATATAGATAATTCTGTATCATGTTTTATTGGAAATTCACAAATGCTCACATATTCATCTTTAAGTGATATAGGGATGCTAAGGTTAAATGCTTTCCCATTTCATTTTTTTTCTGGCATGGACTGAATTGTGTGGAGAGGTAATTTTCATCTGGTCGGTAGATTGCATAAAAACAGGGCAGGATGATTTTTGTTACTTTTTAGAAATGCATTCAGAGAAGTGTTTTCCATTTCTGTATAAAGGAGAGAGATACACAGATAGTTACAACAATGCTTGGGCTCTAAGGCTTAGGCCAGTCTATTTCAATCACAGGAATCTCCAGGATTTAATTGCTTTTGAAACTGGACTTAAAAGCATGTTCCTTCCCTACAGTGCCTGATTTTTTTCAAGTTACAAAGATCAGTTTATGTTAAATTTTTTTCCCTTTAGTGAAGACATAGTAAATTTTCAACCCTTGACTTTCATACAATTTGTAACAGGGATTTGGCATGTCCATGAATGTCGCCAATGAAGCACTGGCACATTTTCAGAGAAAGTAAGTTTCAGATTCCATATGAACAAGATGACTCCAGTTCTTGTCATTTTGAATTTTTTTTTAACTTTTGTTTTGCTTTACCTTTGGGTCATTATGTCTGGCCTGGTTTGGAGTCAACCTATAAACTCAGGGTAAGTCCCACCCTGTGCCCATTAATTCTGAGGGGAATATATATTCCTATCTTTGGCTGCCATAGACTGACCACGGAGGTCTAGTTTCCAAGTGTGAAAATATGGTATTAGAAGAGATGAAGATAAAAATAGAGCAGATTTTTGCTCTCAATAGCTAAGTGACTAATGTGCTAAACCATGTTCTGAGAATTTATAGATGAGCTCATTTAGCCGTTATAACAACACTGTGCATTAGGGGTTATTATGGCCATTTTACAAATGAGGAAACAGAGTCACACGGGGATCAGGTAACTTTCCCAAGATTACACTGCTAAACAGCAGTAGTGCCAGGATGTGCTCTCAGGCAGACTGGCTCCAGGGTTCATGCTCTTAACTGCTGTGTGTCATCCTCCTCATCTGGGTTTTGGATAGGAAGGCGATTCCCCAGGAACCTAAATACCAGCATGAAAGTAAAACATGATGATGGTATTAGAGATTTCACAAACCAAAAGCCATAAGTGTTGTGAGAATTTAGAACAAGGAAAAATAGCTTGGGCTAGACCAGTCGTAGTAGGCTTGTGGAACAGGTGGGAGAGGGTTTGTTCCCTGGAGGGCGAACAGTGAGTCAGTATCTATGTTACAATAGACTGCGGTGAAGAAGCACCGTGTTTGTAGCAGAACTGACCTGGGTTTAATTTCCAGTCCCTACACACAGCTATGGGACCTTTGGCAAATAGCCTCGGTTTTCTCATCTACAAAATATTAATAAGTATGAATAAGTACAAAATGGTACTTATTCAAAGGTTTTATTTTTTGATGAAAAGATGGGAGATGGGAAGATGGATGGACTACTGCAAAATAGCAGGCACAAAAACTGGGAAAGCAGAAATGCTTTCCAAATAATTTGAGAGAGATTGAAATATCTGATCTAGTGGAAAAGATAGGATTTATATGGGAATAATGAGAGAGAGATTAAAAAACCTGGTGGAAACTGGAGAGCATTATACTAAGTGAAATAAGCCAGTCAGAGAAAGACAAATACCACATGATCTCACTTGTATGTGGAATCTAATAAATAAACTGAACTAACAAAATAGGAACAGACTCATAGATACAGAGAATAGATTGACAGATGCCAGTAGAAGGAGGGGAGGTTGGGGACTGGGTGAAAAAGATGAAGAGATTAGGCACAAAACCCCTCCTATGGTTTTATTAACCAATGTCACTCCAATAAGTTCAATAAAAAATAAAAAATATAAAAACCTGGTTTGGGATCAGAGAGTCATAGAAGTCTTTTATTGGATGTACTGCTTAAGAGTTTAGGTTTGGCAGATATCCCTGGTCGAACCTCTTATTCCCTGCACATCTGGGCATGTTACACTTGTAAAGTCTCTCTGCCTCAGTTTTCTTGTCTAGAAAATGAGGACTAAGTAAAAGGAAATATGTAAACATCTGAGCTTAGTTTATGACATATACTAATAGTCCATTAATATTACACATTAATATTAATCAGTGGTTGTAGTATTCAGTAGGAAAAATTATTTGCTCATGGGAGTTAAAAAATAAAAATGTTGTTTTTGAACCAGTTGCTATCAGTCTATAGAAAGCCATGGCTGAAGGTAGAAATTTAAAGGCACATATTAGATAGGGTAATTGAAGCTAAAATTGTGAGTGGATTTTATGAATCAATCAAAGCGTCTACCTGTCCTTGAACAGTGGTAAAAGAAAATGATGGTTATATTTTGTTCAGTTCTATGATACTATTGTGTTGATGTTTAGGTACCAAATTCTCAAAGAGTGACAAGTGACAAATTGCAGTATGTCCTGGAGACTGACAACTAGGAAATAGGAGCTGGGTCCCATGAGGAAAAGGAAGCCCTAGAGTGAATGTGGGTATTTATCCTGAAAACATAAAGGTGCATTCAGGGCTGCCATGTGGAAAAGGGGGTGGATTTGTTCTACACGTTGCAGAAGACAAAAGGATGGAATAAACTGGGTTTGTCTTCAGTATGAGTAACAACTTCTTTAACAAACTGTGACCTTCCTAACTAGTCACGTTCTAGGAGAGTTGGGATGAACACGCCTCAAACCCTTAACTGGTTCTGTTCTAGCAGAGGCGGGATGAACATGCCTCGGAATACTGGAAACGGTAAGACTGTGGCTAGGAGTGCTCTCAGTGGTTTGCCAGGTCCCTGGAAACCCTGCAGCATCATGGTTAGGCTGTCTTTTAGGCTTCTCGCATGGAACAAAGTGAGGGAGAGAATATTCCTAAAGTAGCTAAACAAGTCTTTGGAAAGATAAGGAGGAGAAAGTGAAAAAAGATACTCATTTTCAGTTCAGGTACAGCGACTGGAGTGGTTTCATTGAGTTGGAGGGGGAAACATGGTGAGGAAATGTGTGGAGAACAATAGGCTATGTGTGAACACTTTCAGAAAAAAAGAAAAGGAGGTGGTAGGGAAGAACTGTTATTATTTTTAAGCATCACTTGTTGGTGACTTTAGCCCAGTTGGTTGTTGTCTAGTGATAGCATGAGTTGTCATAAGGCCACACTGCCATGAAGCTAGGAGAGGGAGGAAAATCCTGCTGAATTTCATGATAGGTTACCACTGTTTCTAACTTGGAGGACTGCCTGTGGAGGAGGTAGCATAGCTGGATAAAGAATCTTTATTTATCTATCTGTACACACACATATACATGTACACACATATGTACACACGTTTATATGTGTATATAAATATATATACATATACAATATATACACCTATATGTACATATATGTATATGTGTATGTGTATTAGCTTAATTAATACTGACATCAATTTAGAGAGGAGGATATTGCCTATATTTTACAGATTAGGAAATAGTCTCTCTAAAGTAGTCATTTGCTTAGATTTACATAAACTAGTAAGTAGATGCTAATGGTATCCAGATGTTGGTCTGCCTAATGCCAAACAGCATGTTCTTCTAAGAACACTGGAAATCTAGATTGCAAACGCTTGTTTGAAATCCTGCAGTTGCCTCTGCATGTTGCGCAACTTTTGGCAAGTTGTTGAATTAACTGGGTCTCAGTAACCTTCTCTGTGAAATGACGAAAAGGCACTTACTTGCCCTGTCCGTGGGTTTCTGTGAACACAGAGATGAGAGGTTCCCAAACGCAGAGCCATCAGGGAGTTTTACACAAGGGGGAGATATGGTCAGATTTGCGTTTTACATAGATCTGGTAGATAGTGTGGAAGATGTATTGGAGGGGGACTAATAAAGCCCAGGGAGAGCCTTTAAGAAGCAATGCTCTTGATAATAAAATAATGTGCTATCTTAGGGTAGTGGTATAAAAGATAGAGAGTAGACGACATACTTTAAGAAATATTTGGTATAGTGTTTCTTCACTATTTTTTCATTACCACACCCCTCCCCCCACCAATCCCCTGCCCAGTAAAATTTTAATACCACAGATATACTGAATATTTATTTTTGTGCAGTATGTTTATCTGTGTTTTATATAGAAAATATTTTTTCATCCTCTGTTTTAGGGAGAGGGAGGGGGAATGGAAGGACAAAGGGGGAAAGGTAGAGATTGATTTTAAGGGATTTGCTCAGAAGACTGGGGGGCTGGCAAGTCTGAAATTTGTTAAGCAGGGCAGATCGCAGGCTGGAGGCTAAGAAGAATTTCTATGTTACAGCCTTGAAGCATAATTTTTTCTCTAGTCTTTGCTCTAAGGCCTTCAACTGATTGGATGATGCCTATACATTATAGAGGGTAATCTGTATTTATGAAAGTCAGCTGGTTACCTATATTAATCATTTATACCTCCAGTAGCAACACCTAGTCTAGTGTTTGACTAAACACCTGGGTGATATAGCCCAGTCAAGCTGACACATAAAATTAACCATTACTTCCCTTCTCCCCAAGAACCAATTTTCACTCCTGTGGGGGCGATGTTGCCCCTGCTGAGAATGAATGATTTCGGAGATAAAGTAGCAGGGCGTACTGTATATTAGATTAATTCATTGGTTAGACATATAAGGCAAGCGAAAGAGAGGCACCAAAGTTGATTTCAGATTTCTAACTTGAGCAGCTGAGCAGATGGGATGTCGTTCACTGAGACAGGAAGAGCAGGAAAAAAAGAGTAGATCTTATGTGGAATATGGTGAGGCTTATATACAACCATGTGTGCATTTTACAGTGATATTTTAGCACATTCATTCATAAGTCTCTCTAACTGCTTATACAGAGAATTGAAAGAAATTAGAAAATCTTTTGAAAAGATAAAATGCTTTACTTTTTATATGAGCTCGGGGGTAGCATGATTTCCTCATGTTTAGCATTCAGGCCTGAAAACCCTTCTGGAAATATTTGATACTATTTTCTTGGTTGTCCTACATCCCTATTACTTGGATATAGGCAATAGAATATGGTGAGAACAAAAATGTTAATTATGTGACATTTCATTGACCCTCATATTTGTCTTGTTAGCAAACATACCCAAGGACTTAGTCACTGTCTGCTTGGTAAATGCGTATGTATCACCTTTACTTTTGCTTTTCTTCCCAACTAGCTGTGGGCTTAACAAAGAAAAGTAATGGTGGCAATTAGACCCACAAATATTTAAGATCTAAAATCATCTTATTTGTCCCTACAGAACCCAGATGAGTGCCTTGGACATAATAAGTGGTTAATACAAGTCAAATGTTTGTTAAAGTGTTGATTGTGATACAATTCGGTATAAGTTCTATATGGAACACACATCATTGCTTCTTACCAAATTACTTTCCACAGATTTGTGAAGCAGTGGGGATTCTTCCCGTTTCACAATCTGGACTTTATATTTCATTCAAGACAGAATGGGAAAAACTCATTTAACTGTCCACAAGTTGAGGGAGGGACAGATAGCCTCTTGGTACGACAGTCTGTTCTTTATAACTTAAAACTATTTTTTTTAGAAACAAATTTCCTAAGCTCAGAATCATATGTCTTTAAAAATCCTTTTAGTCATAAGGTCTACCATTCTTCAACATGATTGCTTTATTATGCATGGAATCCGTATTGAATTTTCAGAAGTTCCACAGAGTAATGTCAGTTCCATGTGAAAGATTTACTGCCGCATCACTTGATGTTGGGAAAATGGAAAAAGGATGCATATTTGATGAAAATAGTAAGAACCAGAAGCAGTGGACTGGAGGACAATTTGGGATTAATCATTGTAATAGACCCGGTTCCTCAGAAAACAGTCTCAAAAATTCAGAGATTTGTATGCAAGAGTTAATTACGGCGTATGCTCTAGGAACCAGCCGGGGATCGGTGAGGAAGCCAGAATTAGGCAGACGGAGTTGAACCAAGATCCAGTTCTGACAGAGGCCATAGCTGACCCTATCGGAAGCTCTGGAGCTGGAATGGCTCTATAGTTGTCACTGAAGCAAGGTTTGCTGAGTGTTTGCACCACCACACTGACCAGTCATTGGATGCAGGTTGCCGAGCAGAGGGAGAGTCATTTCGGTCAAGGAGATTTCCTGGAGAAAAGGGGCTCAGCTGTGTCTCAGCAGCTAACACGCCGATCAGCTGGGGGAATGGATTTTCAATTTCCAATAAATCCTTAGTGTAAATTGTGTTTAGTTATCACTGTTTGAGTACCTTAGTACTATGTTTAGCCTTTTCAATTATTTAATAACCAAATGCCTTGATTAAAATACCTATTAATTAAATTAAGATATATTTGTGTATTTCATGATATGCTATTCCAATTCCATTCCCACCCCATACCTGCTGTCAGAGTCATTTAAAACAATTTTTAAACAGCTGTGTCCTGCTGCAGAATTCTGATTTTTTCTGTTATATTGATTACTCTGATCGAAAGCCACAACCTAGTTGTCAGGAGAATATTAACTCTTTTAACTTCTGGTTTCAAATGTTTCAGAGCCAAATTCATGTATGATGCCCTTTTTACTTTGTCAGGTCTTTGTTGTCAATTAACTTAGTGATATATAACTTTCGAAGCACTCATTTCTACTACCTTATTAGATCTTTATGAGGTAACAGTAAAGAGCACAGATTTGCATATAAAATAACCATAATTTAAGTGCCTTTATTTGCCCCTAACGAGCCATATGACCTTGGGTAAGAATTTATCTCCTCTAAGTCTCAGCTTTTCCATTGGTCTGCATTATTATTTATCTCATAAACTAACACAGAATTTAGGACATAATAGATTTTCAAGAAAAGATGCCTGCGATTATCTTCTGAACAATCCTGCATAGTCAGTAATATGTAAACCACTAGCTTCAATTTGAAGATGTGTGTGTAAAGGTAGAAAATATTATTTAAATACAAAATATTTTTATGTATAATTTTATAGCTGAAATGCAGTCATCAAACACTAGACCTAACACTAAACCTAAAGTTGACCCTTACATTTTTCAATGGTTACCTTGATATGGATTTTCATCCATAAGTAATGAACTTTACCTTTCTCCCTGGCATAAAAGAATCTCATCTTATTTTCTGAATTGCTCAGAGAACGTTGTAACTAGATAGAATCTAAAGTCTGTATAATTTAAGACAGCCAGACTGAAAAAGGCACAATTTCAGGTTCTGTTAATGCAATAATTGGGAAAGCCCTTCCTACTTACTGAGCTGTGACCTCCACAGTGGCCCTTCTTGTCATATGTGATGCTCATCTTCTCACCTTGTCGCACTAACCTCAGCTGAGTCATCCAAGTATGGGATGCGCTGAAATGGGCCGGGGGAAGTTTTTCCAGGGTCGCATGATATATTGGGAGCGAAGTGTTGGAGCAACGAAGCATTGGAAAATGAATTTAAATGACACTCTGAGAGCAAAACTATTTGAAAAGTAATGGGTGTGATGCCTACACATTTTATGTTTTAGCTTTATAATATTTTTGTCCACTAAAACGAGGATGAGAGAAATATAATACAGAAATGTGAAATAACTTAGTGATTGCATTGTAACTCATACTTGTTCAGGATTTAACCAACAGGGTTCATTTGAGTGATGTTTGAAATTATATGTGTCCCTAGGAAGAGCAAAATCTGGAATATTTGTAATTCAACCATCAGCTATTCCTTTGGGAGGAAATACCAAATTTTCTCAGCTTTTACTGATTTACTCTTCTGAGGTTTGATTGACATGCCACCCTTCAAACAGTATGACATGCTTCCTGAGAGATATGTCCTCAAAAGCAGGGCATTGGTTACTGGGGTCAAAAAACAAGTCACTAATTTTGATTGTGTAGCTGATCTAGGCCAAGTAATGGAGGAGCAAAAAACAGAATCCAAATAATGTGTATTCAACCTTGAAAATATCTGCAGGAAAAGGGTACCATTACAAAAGGAGAAGAGTCACAATGGCCCAGACAGAAACTTCAATTAAAAAAAAAATCACGGGCAACAAAAACAACATAGTCAAGTGGGACTCCATCAGACTGAAATGCTTCTAAACAAAGGAAACAATGAAAAGAATGAGAATGTAAAAGCAACCTGCAGAGTGGGAGACAGTTACTTGTAAACCACATATCGGATAAGGGGTTATTGCACCAAATATTTAAGTAACTCCTACAACGCAATAGCAAAAAATCAAATAACCTGATTTTAATAATGGGCTAAGAACTTGAATAGACCTTCTTCCGAAGAAGACATTCAAATAACCAACAAATATATGAAAAGATGCTCAATATCACTAATCAACAAGAAATTGCAAATCAGAACCACAGTGAGATATCACCTCACAACTGTTAGGATGGACGTTGTAAAAAAGAAAACAAAGCAAAAAATCCAGAAAATAAAAAGTGTTGATGAGGATTAAAGAAATAGAAATCATTGAACGCGGTTGATGGAAATTAAAATGGTGTAGCCACCATGGAAAACAGTATGAAGTTTTCTCAAAAGTTAAAACCAGAACTACAGTATGCTGCAGCAGCCCCTCTTTGGATACTTACCTAAAAATATTGAAATCAGGATCTTGAGATAATATCTGCATCTCATGTTCATTGTAACACTATTCACATTAGCCAAGAGGTAGAAACCACCTAAATGTCCATGGAAAGATGAATAGGTAGAGATTACATGATATATTCATACAATGGGATATTATTCAGCCATCAAAAGAAGGAAATCCTGTCATATGCTATAGCATGCTTATACCTTGAGGACATTATGCTAAATGAAATAGGCCAGACACATACCAAATGATCCACTTATATTAAGTATGTCAAGTAGTCAGATTCATCAAAGCAAAAAGTGGAATGATGGTTGCCAGGAAAGGAGGAAATGGGGATTTGCTGTTCAATGAGCATAAGGTTTCAGTCTTGGAGGCTGCAAAAGTTCTGGAGATCTGCTGTACAACCTTGTGTTCATAGTTAGCAATATTGTACTGCACATTTAAAAATTAAGAGGGTAGGTCTCATGTCATGTGTTTTCTACTATAATATTAAAAAACATTAGTATGTTTTATCTCTTTATTTACTTATCCATCCAATTGCTATTTTAAAATTGGAGTAAAATACAAATACAGAAAAGCACACAAACTATATAGCTGAAACTATATTAAGGGAAATTCATGCACCCACAGTGGGGAATTGTAGCCCTATGTTTTCATGTCTAATAAGAGCACGGTCTCTCGTGGAACATAAGTCGGCATGCATGGATCCACGAGTGGGGTAGCAGAATTTCCTGTGAAGAAATCAGGCTGGCATATTCCTTAGATTTAAAATAAAACCTTGCTCTTGCTAAAAGTCTCTCCCTGGATCAGAAGAACAAATGCTAATGCTTAACTAGCTTCCTTAGACCGATGCTAATCCTTTCAAAGTCCAGTCATACCTCTTGTCTTTACACGACCCTTTTAATGTACCTTCTGGGCTGTCTACCACCTAAAGCGAATCTACAGTCTATACATAGTTAATGAATACCATTCTGAGGTAATGTCCCAGAGATCATCAATAAAAACCCCTGGACTCAAGGCTCGAGGCCTCTCCAAGATCATAACGGAGGGGACGCGTGGTCCCAGAATTTCTAGTCCATTATAAAATTACATGTAAAATTATTTACACGCAGCCATGGCATACGAATCCTGCTGGCCAGAATTCACAACACTATATAGATGAATTTTCACAGAGTGAACACAATCACTCACATCTGGAAATAACCATCATCAGCAAAACGGAAGCCTTCATTGTGCTCTTTGTCACTAGTACTCAAACTTTGAAAGTAACCACTCCTCTGACATCAATTACCTTGGATTTCTTTTGCCTGTCTTTGAAATTTATATGTGATTCTACAGTATTTTCTGCATAACTTTTCACTCAACATTGTGTTAGTTAGTTACCCTGTTGCATATTGAAGCCATGTGTCCCTTCTTGCTCTCATATAATAATGCATTATACAAATAACACCGCACTATTTATTCAGTCTGTTGATGGATATGGGTTTGTTTTCCAGTTTTTGGCTATTATGACTAAGTGTTCTAAGACAATTGTAAATTTTTGCTGCACATTTGGTTATGCAACTAGGAGTAGAATTGCTAGATCTTAGGATATCCATGTTTAACTGTAGAACAACATTATAAAGAATTTCCAAAAGTGGTTTTTATAAATTGATACTCCTGCTGACAACGTATGTTAGTTCCAGTTGCTCTGAATTTTTTCAGTAGCTGCTTTGTTGAGTATGTCGTAATATTGTGGTTTCAATTTTACATTTCTCTGATGACTAATGAGCTTGAGAATGTTTTCATATTTATTGGCCTGCATTTTCTTTATCTTACTGATTTGATTGTTTTGTATATATTCTGAATAGAAGTCTTATTTGTTTAATTTTGGTATTCTTTTAAAAATTCTATTTATTTTTAGAGAATGGGGAAGGGAGAAAGGAAGAGGAGAGAAACATCAATGTGTGGTTGCCTCTCGCGTGCCCCCTACTAGGGACCTGGCCCACAACCCAGGAATATGCCCGAACTAGGAAACAAACCAGTGACCCTTTGGTTCTCAGGCTGGCACTCAGTCCACTGAGCCACACTAGCCAGGGCTAGAAGTCCTATTTTGGATGTAGGTATCAAAAATATTTTCTATCTTTGCTTGCATTTTTTCATTTTCTTATGGTGACTTTTGAGTAAAAGTTCTTGCTTTTAATTCAGTCCAATTTATTCATTTTTAAATGTATAACCAAAGTCCTTTTTTGTGTCCTTTTTAGGAAAATTTATGTCTACCCCAAGTTCATTAAAATATTTTTGTATGTTCTCTTCTAGAACTTTTCACATTTAGATCTATAATCAACTTGGAATTGATTTGTGTAGTGTCAGGTAAAGGGTTGTGATTCATTTTCCCCATATGGATATATGATTAATTTTATTGATAACATTATCTTTTTCCTCATTGAACTGCAAGGAGCTTTTGATGTATATTATGCAACCATATACTGTATAAGTAGGCCTATTTTTAGACTCTATTCTATTATCATGGCCTATTTGTCTATCCTTATGCAAAAAGAGTACTTTTTAAATAATAGTATATAATAACTTTTAATATCTGGTAGTATAAGTCCTTAAGGTTTGTTTTTATTAATAATTTTTCATGGTAACTCTTAGCTATTTGCATTTCTGTAGACATTTCAGAATCAGTTTGTCTATTTCCACAAAAATCTCGCTGAGATTTTGATTGTCAATTAATTGAATCTGTAGAACAGTTGGAAAGAATTTACATACTTAAAACTTTGAGGTTATACTTCATTGACATGATATACACATATGTACATATACTCATTTATTTAGGTATTCATTAATTTCTTTCAATATTTTTTAATTTTCCATGTAGAGGTCTTAAATATCTTTCACTATATTGATTCATTGAGATATGATATGTTTTGATGCCATTATAAGTAGTATAATTTTTTTTGTTTTGTTTTAAAGATTTTATTTATTTATTTTTAGACAGAGGGAAGGGAGGGGGAAAGAGAGGGAAAGAAACATCAATGTGTGGTTGCCTCTCATGTGGCCCCCACTGGGGACCTGGCCTGCAACCCAGGCATGTGCCTTGACTGGGAATCAAACCGGAGACACTTTGGTTTGCAACCCACGCTCAATTCACTGAACTACACCAGCCAGGGCAGTAGTATAATTTTTAAATTGTATTTTTTGTTTGTTTGAATTGTATTGTAAATTGCTG
>PVJI01029312.1:0-15457 GCA_004026765.1 Micronycteris hirsuta
AACTTGAAAAGGAAATATGAAAACCTAGGAACCACATTAAATGAAATGACAACATTTAAAACTCTGAAGTAGAAAAGGATTCTCTGCATTTTAAAAGCCTCAAAATTAAAATTGATGCAAGTAATTTTCATAAGTAGATGAAATTTTAGGTTTTTGGTAGATTAGAGACTGCATTAGGTGCTGAAATTGTCCTGTCTATTGTCCTCAGCTAGAAAGATTTGACTGTTTTATTTAACATTTCCATAAAATATAATGTTTTTTGAGTTTTTACCATTACATTTGCTGGCAATGACTTTCTATCATCTGTGACTTAAGTCAGCAGGGTATGTCATTATCATGAGTAGCAATGGGAAAGTAAGGAAAATACAAAGGAAGTATACTGGAACTTTTGACTTCACCAGTTTGTAACCATTTTACTGTTATATTCAGAATTATAGAATAAGCAGTTATATTTAAATTACATTTTTTGTTAAGTTATAGTAGCAATGGTTAATATGCATCGAGTTCTCACTGTAGTGTGTCTAAGTGCACATAGTGTGATATAAACTTCCTGTCCCGTTTATCTCCAAGTGAATATTGTTTAATAATAATAATAACCTTCCAGAAAATCCAGCATAAATTTGTAAATAATAGCTAGTGACTCATGTGGAATAGCCTGTTCCTGTTTTTCTCTGTGCCTTTATGACCTTAAATGTCATTGCTTTCAGGTTCAGGGTATCAAGGAAAGAGCAAGGCCTCCAGTCTCAGAGGATCTGACCTTGAACTTTGTGTTATTAACTACACGTCAGTAGATAACTATAACTCATTTGAGTCTCAATTCCTATTTATAATATAGAAGCTTGATTATTTAATAACAAAAATAAGTAACCTAAGACAAGCACTATCACCATACGTGGTAAGTACTCAAAAATGCTACTTCAGCCCTGGCTGGTGTAGCTCAGTGGATTGAGCATGGGCTGGGAACCAAAGGGTCGATTCCTAGTCAGGGCACGTGCTTGGGTTGCGGGCCAGGTCCCCAGTGAGGGCCATGTGAGAGGCAACCATACATTGCTGTTTCTCTCCGTCTCTTTCTCCCTCCCTTCCCCTCTCTCTAAAAAATAAATAAATAAAATATTTAAAGAAAAATGCTACTTCACTTTCCACTTCTCCCAAGAAGTCCTAAAACCATTACACTATATTAATACCTTACTCTTACTGAGTGCATATATGTATCAGACAATATCTAATTACTTTATTTATATTGTCTTATTTAATCTTCACTATGCCTCTATGAAATAGCTTCTCCTACTTTTTATCACTCCTGTGTATGGAGAAAGAAAATAAAATACTGATGCTCAAAGATATTAATCACCCTCAGATACTACCTTACTCTACTGTGTCTTCATTATCTATCTGATCACGTAAAATTTGGGCACACAGTCTTTTTAGATATATATTGCATTACATAATACTTTCCATCAACTATATTTCAATTTAAGCATTCAAAGTGTCTTAATTGCCTAGGTGTAATGCACTATGTTGAGCGCTGTGGAAAATAGTGTACACATCTGACCGAGAGTCTCTGCCCCCAACAAACTCCGTATTGGGAACAATTTACATTGGCTTCAATTTCACATCTGTTGACTGAACAGTAAGGCTTATTCTATGATCACTAGAACAAAATGATGTAAACAACCACATTGTATCCATCTATTAGAGATTAGAAATTGTTAATACAGATAAATTGTCAAGACATGCAGTTGAGAATTTACAGACATACTAATGAAACCTGGTCACCAGAGCAGTTTATGAAGTTAAGGCAACTCAATTAGAAGAAAAAGAATAATGAACATAGAATTAATTCAAATAAGTAATTCTAAATTTAGACACAGGGAGTTCCATTTTCTAACTATACTGCTGGGTGAGATCATAAAATTCAGATATGAATTTATTGCTATTTAATTCCAATTATAGTAAACATTTGAAGAAAAATATAGTTTGGTTCTGTCTCCTGTAGGAATTGGAGTTTGAGATGAGAAGTCGTTTTTATTTTGCTTCTTTTAGACAATGAATATCAAGTTTTGTCATCTGATTATAAGAGAAGTCACAGAGTGATATTTTAATAAAATATAATTAGAAATTGATAAACAGTAAGCTTCATACAGCTTAAAATAAACGTCATGCAGGACAATAAATGTATATTTATTGCCATTTGCTATAGTCTCTCTGCTGTTCAGGGTCTGGATACCAGGATTATTTGTTTCAGAATAATGGGAGCATTAAACAGTCAGAGTGACTTTAAAATATTCTGCAATCTACATTCCCATTGTGGAATAAAAATTAATTCAAGTTTTTATTTCTGAACTGTAATAAGAAGTGTATTGTCAGGTAGGCATTTGCTTTTTTATTTCAAACAGCAAGAAATCTGTATTAGATTAAATATAAAGTGATGCCTTTCTTTGGTTGCTCATTGGCTAAAATACTATCTACTTGATTTTGTGTGTAAATGTGGACAGTTATCTACATTCTTAACACAGAATTTTTGGTTATAAAGAAAACAAAGATGACAATAATTAAATTTCTAGCCATTGAAAGACATTTCTTTGGCTTGTCCTTTCTTACCCATTATATAATGTTCAAGTCACTATTAAAATAAATGCTACAAACAGTTTCTAGCTAAATACTAATATAGTTGAATTTTTAAAGTAAACATGTCAGGGTGCTATCAACCATATAAGCATTGTTTGTCTCAACATTATCTCTCATGATGCTGTGCATTTCCTTCAGCTTTTCTGCAATTGCTCAAAACATTTTGTAAAGTAATTTTTGGAAATCACCATCACATTTGAAAGCATGCTCATTTGGATATTCTAAATTATGGCCAGTCTACCATGATATACATTTTTAAAAATATTTATTTATGTATTTATTTATTTATTTTTAGAGAGAAGGTAAGGGAAGGAGAAAGAAAGGGAGAGAAAAACCAATGTGAGAGAGAAACATCAATTGATTGCCTCTCTTGCACCCATAACCCAGGCATGTGCCCTGACCGGGAATCGAACTGGCAACCTTCTGCTTTCTGGGGTGACACTCAACCAATTGAGCCATGCCAGCCAGGGTAATGCATATTTTTAAATAGGAAAAGAAAGTTGCAGAAAAAAAATTTGAGAAAAAAATTCATTCTACATATGAGTGTATGTGTCTTTGTGCTGTTGAAAAGATTTTTTAAAATAAATGTTTCATTTTTAGTAGTGAGACTACATAAGCTTGCCAGGGCTGCCGTTAACAAAATACCCAAAACTAGGTGGCTTAAACAACATAAATTTATTGTTTTAGAGTTCTGGAAGCTAGAAGACTGACATAAAAGTGTTGGCAGGATCAGCTCCTTCTGAGGGCTGGGAGGGAAAGAGGTGATCCAGGCCTCTCTCCTTGGTTTACAGGCAGTCCACTTCATGTTCACATGGTGTTTTCTCTGTATGCATGTCTAGCTCCAAATATTCCTTGTTTACAATGCCACAGTATTGAATCAGGGCCCGCCCAATTGCATCACTTTAATTTTATTACCTCCATAAAAGCCTTTTCTTGAAATACGGTTACATTCTGAAGTAGTGGGGGCAAGGACTTAAATATATGAATTTGAGGAATGCAATTCAACTTATAATAGGGGCATATGTTTTAAGAATTTTGACTGAGAGAAGCCTCATAATAGCTTATTCTGCCTTTTTAGTTAGTGAAATATGAAAATGAACTGATATGATTTTACAAGTATTTTATTTATGAAATGCAAATGCTTGTATTTGCAGAAATTATTTCAATGGAAGTTATTTTTAGATATATGCCTTTTATTATATATTTAACTTAAACTCCGTTTCCTGAAATATTTAGAATTTAATTACAATATATTCATAAAACTCACGGGATTATAATAAAATATATTTTGGGAGGTAGTAACCACAAGATATAATCCCAGATTATCCTTGAATTTAGTTAATGCACAATACAGAAGCCCAACCCTATGGCAACATAAACTATGAACTATTCTGATTACTACAGTTTGCACTTACTAATGTCTTGATTACCTCAGAAGTATTTTTTGATTGTTTTTCAATTACAGTTGTCCCAATTTTCCCCCCATTGCTGTCCCCTACTTTGGCCACACACACCCCTCAGTCAGTCCCCATCCTGTTGTCTATTACTATGGGTCCTTTACACATGTTCCCTAACTAGACCCTTCCCCTTCTTTCCCTTGTTTTCCCTCTTCCGCCTCCCCTGTGAAGTATTGTTTAAAAATACATAGACTCAATGCCTGTTGACTGCATTGAATTAATATATATCAGATAAATGGTAGTAGTCCTTATATGTAGAAAATCAGGCTAATAAATAGCCATATTCCCATGTGAATTATGGGTGTCCATTATTAACTTCTAAAAATTGTTAAGGGTTTGAAGAAATAACATTGTTAAGTACACTTTGACAAGACTAAATCAAATGGAAGAGTGATGAAAATCCTTAAATTTGATGCGAAAGCAAATCATGGTAGTCTTTTGAGTTGTGGAAAAGGATAGGGTTTAATTTGAATAATAATAGAGTATGTGTGTTGTGGTGCTTATTGAAGTATAATTTATATGCAATAAATGCATGCATCTTTAGTATTTAATTCAATGAGAATTTTTACTTTGTACAGTACAATCACCACCTAAAACTACACATAGATTATTCCCTCCACACAAAACCACATCTATGCATAGTTTCAGTCAGTCCCCTCTCTTCAAAAACAACTTATTGTTCAGATTGATATTATTGTACACAAACTTTGTTTGCCTTCTTTTTTTCAATATAATGTTTGTATAATTCATTTGTGTTGTTTTCTATACCTGCAACTTCATTTTTTAAATTTCTAAATAGTATCTATTGTCTGAATATTTCAAAGTGTGTTTATTCTCCTTTAATGGATATTTGAGTATTTCAAGGTGTTGGTTATTACAAATTAGGCTTCTTTGAGTATTATTTTACAAATAATTTTGTGGACATACACTTACCTTTTCCTTTACTTCTCTTAGCTAAGTACCTGGGAGTGGAACTGCTAGGTCATAGTGTAAGAAACTACCAACCAGCTTTTCAAAGTTGTTCCACATTACATTCCTATTAGCAATGAATAGGAGTTTCAATGTGTGAATTTGTTTATATTGCCTCTTTCTCTCAGAAATTTTCAGAACTTTATGAAAAAGGCCTTCCGCTACAATCTCTATAAGGCAATAAGAACACAAACAGCTCTTCTCTCTGACTTACACAAGGGTGTCACACACGATTGAAATCCAGGGTAAACTCTACCTTTCTTTCTATACCATTCTGCATTAGATCACATTGTGAAATGGTTCATATCAATGGCTGAAGATATTACCGGACAGCTTGCATGAATAGACTCACACAAAATGCTAGGTGGAGAAAGGCAAGAACTGACATTTTCTGAGGTAGGAGGGCATGGAAGTAATGGCTCCTTGAGTGCATATGTGAGACAACGCCTGAGGCGGTCTTGAACTAATAAAGCTGGAGTGCAGCCCAGTTTCAGAAACGACCAGTGAAGGCTGAGCCTGAAAAAATACCACTGTTATTCCTTGCCAGAATGTTAAGGGGAAATATCCTCTGGTTGAACTTGGACACTGTGTGACAGAGATGAAGAGACAAGTACATGTTTTGCATTTGACCTGGATATATAGACTACTATAGAAAGAAAAATGATTTTCTTTCCTAAAAACGAGCTTACTTCTTTATTACTTTACTTAACTGGTTTCTAAATAGTTATAGTGGCTGGGTAGTGAGGGGATGAAATTCAGAATTATCACTACAGTTGACAATTAAGTTACCAAAGTTTTTCTATTAGGTTGAAAAAAAGTGTTTTATGATGATCTTTGGTTAACTGAATATCATGAAGTGAACTAAAATAAACAAGCAAACACCTTCTGTGTCTTTATCATATGTGACTTAGGAAATTTCCAGTAATAAATTTATAAAAACTTACCCACTTCAAAGTATTAGTACGGAAAAAACAATTTTTACAGAATAAATAGTCATGGAGAAACTGTTCCTTCAAATATTTTCTTTTTTACATAGACATCTTCATATTTATGATTTTGGAAAAGTTTATTTATAAGTTGTTTATGTGACACTCTGAATATATTTTCATATAAATTACATGCCACGTGGTTGTTAGATCAGACACCAGACTCCATGTATTATCATACACAAAGCATAATAAAATCACAAGATGTTTGGGTTGGAAAGTTTATTTTATAATATTGGGTAATACTGAGTCTGGTGAAAATAATTTCAAGCTCCAATTTTAATTCAAGAAATACATTAGCCATGTCTTAACAGTAGCAGGTTAAATTTTCATTTATTTCTTATACCTTATTTACATTATTTTGGCCTCCATGTTGCCTGTGGCAATAGGAGTTATATTAAGGTCCTTTGTGGGCTAACTTATGAGAAAGTAGAGGTTATATTAGCCACCTATGAATTCATATGGATCATTGAAAGATACAATACCTTGACAACCAAAATAACATCTTGTACTAAGCTAACTACACAAAACTTGAAAAATTAATAAAGTTTAAGAAGAAGTAGTCATGTAATCATAATTGTCATTTACACAATTAATCAGTTGACTTTAGTCAGTCACAAGTTGGAATCAGTTTCTCTTGCTCTCATTTTCTTTTACTTTCTTGGTAGCGGGAACAATTTGAGAGTCTCACCCAAGTTTTCTGTGTTGAAATAAATGGATTCAAATCATTTATTCTAGATTTCTTTCACTCAGCTCAAAATTCAAAGTCCCTAAAAGTTCAAACTCACTTTAAAGTTAAGAGCATGTATTCCAAGGTACAGAAAGAGAAATCTGGAAGGAAGCCTCCATTTACCAGAAAATGGCAGTTGGGGGAGATGTAGTTGGTCCTCCCTTCCCCCAAATATCAGATATTGTTAGAATGATGAATGAATATTGAGGGATTCAAAGAAATAAGAAAACTCTACAAAACTCTTCCAAAGTCACAATCCTGTTTGTATGAATCAAGATGGACAACATTAAATCATCCACTGGAATAGGTTTTTAAAGACTATTATCTCTAGTAAAAAAAAGACAAATTACAAAAACAGCAAAAAAAGAAGATTCATGTATCAGGCATTGGGCAAGGCAGATTGGGTATTGATAAAGAATATTTTTCTTTGTTTGGGTTTTGTTTTCTCATTATCCTGACCTGGTATGAATACCAGCTCTGACATTTGAAAGCTTTGTGATATGGGATACCTTACTTTACTCTCTGACTCTCATGCTCATTATCTTAAAAGGAAATAAATTATTGTCCTGGCTCATGTGGCTCAGTCAATTGAACACTGGCCTGCGAACCAAAGGGTCACTGGTTCAATTTCCAGTCAGGGCACATGCCTGAGTTGTGGGTCAGGTCCTTGGTGGGGGGCATACAAGAGGCAACCACACATTGATATTTTCTCCCCCTCTTTCTCCCTCCCTTCCCTTCTGTCTAAAAATAAATTAAAAAATGAAATAAATTATATCTTCCTCAAATGGTTATGCAGATTTAACTGCAATATGTATTAAAGTGCTTCTCACAGTTCCTGAAATAGAGACATCTCCCAATAGATGGTAGTTGCTATAAATATATTATTAGTAGTAGTACAATTTCTTTACAACTATTATTTAATTTTCATTAATTGGGTAACATGTAGTTATTTTTTTTTATTTGAAACTTTTTATTTAAAAGCATAAAGGAATTAAAATATTTCACACATTCTCTTTCTTCTTCTCTTCACTTATTTTTTCAGTTTTATTTTATTTTATTTTTATTTTTTTAACTTTTTTTATTGTTGTTCAAGTACAGTTGTCTCCATTTTCTCCCCACTACTCCCCCCAGCCCAGCCATCCCCACCTCCCATCCTCGACCCCAGCCCCCTTTGGCTTTGTCCATATGTGTTGTTGTTATTTATGTTATAGAGAAAATTGACTTACTCGTATCAAGTAGATTCTACAATTGTAGATTCTACAATTTCCAGGCTTTGAGAAAGAATTTACAATTCCAATAATCAGCTATTTCTTTTTTCTTAATGATTTCAGAAAAGTGTTATCTACCTAAAAGATATTGAGAACATGTCCCATTGTCCTTCATGGTGATGTTTCCATCGGCTTTTATCAATCCATAGAAAATGGCTTTTTGAGCAAACACAGCGGTGAATGGAATGCACAAATATATACAAAATGAGCAAGTAGACATATGGAGGATAAAAAAAACGGGCGTTATCACTTCAGAATATCATAGTTCTTTTTTGTCTTTATTTTTAATTTTTTTCAGTCTGTACAGTGGAGAACTTTAGATATAATCTTCAAAAAAAGTAAATAAAAACAAAACCTCAGTCTGGTGTCCAGGCCGGTCAAGGAATATTGCCAAGGAACATGGAACATGCAACATTAATGACTGCTTTAGTTTGTTAGGGGGCCATAACAGAGCACAGCAGATTGGGTGGCTTAAGCAACACAAATTTATTTTCTATCTGGAGGCTTAAAGTTTGGGATCAAGGTGTGGATCAGGTTGATTTTTGCTCAAGCCTCTCTGGGATGTGTATCTGCACCCTCTGTATTCACATGGTCTTTCCTCTGTGTCTGATCTTTTCATGAAGACAGCCCTCTTACTTGATTAGGACCCATCTTAACCTCATTTAACATTAGTTACTTCTTCAAAGCTACTACCCCCAAATATAGTCACACTCTGAGCTATTGAGAGTCAGGGCTTCAACATATACATTTCTTTTTGGGGGCATCGGGCACAATTCAGCCCATAGCAATGATATTTAAAAACTCCCTGGAAATTTATTTTAGGAAACTCTGAACTGACTCTTATCCATTAGTAAACATTTATTACATTCCTCTCTCTAAGTTCTTGGAATTACATGTTAGTTGTAAATTTTATTATGAAATATTTGAAAAAATACACTTTCAGTACATTTTTACAGTGAATGAAAATTTTAAACCAGACATTCACTGCATTAATCAAGACTTATTTACATATGTATATAAACATAACTTGTAACTTGTTTTTTGCTCCCAGAATAAGGGAGCTTTGTCGGCCAAATAGTATTAAGTATCAATATGAAACTAAATGTCCTTCTCATTCACAGAAGGACAAAGGCATTATTTGTTGATTAAGGGATCTATTATGCACATGAGATTTTGATATTATATTGTGGTTGAAGAAACTAGTATTAGTCCTACCCAAGACTTGAAAGTTAACTGAGAAATCGCTTTATCTGTGGCACCACAACTACCTTGTATTAAGCAAAATTAATTAAAATCTCTGTTTCCTTCTGGAGAGGTAAATTTCATAGCTTTTATAAAATATATAGGTCATATGTATCAAAATCAGCCTCTTGAACTGGCATTTGATTGGCCTTAACATAGTTTTGTAATATCCTACTCCAAAGTTTGTTTACTGATAAATGATTTGTTCAGTGCCAATGACAGCATTCTGTTAGACATGCAATGCAGGAGAAGAGAGCATAGAAATCTATGCTTTAAAACACTGTTCAGTGCTTAGATAACAATCGTCTTTAAATCTTGTCATAATAAAAAAAGTCAGTAAGAAGCAGAACAAGATGATAAATCGTCTGTTTTGGCCATTTTAAAGACTTTCCAATCGAAAGATTATTTTCATAAATGCCAGCTATGCTAAAATGCAAAGCAGAAGCCTAATAAAATAGTGCATATGGCCGTTCAATTAGATTATCGTCTCCCTCTTCAAGGAGAACTGCAACTAATGGGCCTAATTGCCTCTGAGAGCTTGGGACGCTTTTGTCTCCCCCACATGTTTTACATTTCATTTGAGCAACAAGAGCTTTCTGTGATAATGTCCTTCCACTTTAATGAAAGAATGGAAGTCTGATGTTAATGTTCAAATAGACTATGAAAATGGAAACTGGACAAGAAATATTAGCAAAAGTGTGCTAAACTCTGCTGCTAAAATATTGTAAATATCTGCGAGGTTTGTTCATTTTCATTACCAGTCAGGAAGGATACATACCTGGCAACAATACCAAATAGATATACAAAGACTGGATGAGACTTTCATGCTGAAAAGTTCCAAAAATTTCTCTCAGTTGGTATATAGAACCTCCTAGGCGAGGCTGTACCACCTTAAAAATTTGTGACATTCTGAATTTCACATGGAATGATGAATTTTGGAGTGTCTCTTTGGCATGAGACCAGACTTTCCCTATTGAAAGCTCACACTGAGACTATTTTTTATATATGTAAACAATGGGCCATGTTGCACGGTTATCAGATGAACTGAAGAAACAAAGTATCTCAGGAAACACACCCAAAACAGCCATTGGTGCTTTCTCACTGAAAAATAAAGCATAAATATACATGCATATTAAGTATATATAACTTAGAGTAGTGTGAATTTTATTATTAGTATTTAAAATGTAACATTGTTCCTTGGCTGGATAGATCACTTAGTTAGAGCATTGTCCCAACACACCGAGGTTGCAGGTTGGATCCCCCATCAGGTGTCAGGGCACATGCAACAGTTGACCAATGAGTTCATAAACAAGTGGAACTACAAATCACTCTCTCTGTCTCTGTCTCCCCCCCTCTCAAATCAATAAATAGAAAGCAACTAAAAATAAATACAATGTGTTATTCCTGTTGGTTATTATTTAGAGAGTACATAAAATTTGGGGTTACGTGTATGTTAGAAGAAAAGATGAGAGATTATAACACACTCAATGGGAGTCTGTGGTCACTGGCTTTTGTTTAGGAGGTGGGGTGTGTCCTCTGCCCAAGCTCTTCCTCTGTAACCCTGTATCCCTATAGCAGATGAATAGTGAAGTGAAGACACACATAGTATTTCTGTCACAAAAACTGTTCTTACACTTTCTCTATTTATCAAGATAGTGCCAGGGGAACTCCCCTGATGGCATCACTCCACCTGATGATAATCCAAGTCTTCATCACTAGTGTCTATGTTACCTGACATGCTTATAAACCACGATAGGAATAGCATACACGTGAAGAGTCAGCAAGAGAAAAAGCAAGAGGGAGTTTTTCATTAAGGAAGGGCTATTCTTTAGCTTTTGTAACTATCACTAGTTCTCTGATTGTTCTAAGGAAGCTCATTAACAGTCAGGAATCAATGTTCCCAGAATGAGTGCTCATGAGTTTTGAAGTTAAAGACTCACTACTTTCTTTTTATTTCTGCTCTTATACCTCTGTTGTGCCTTTTACCACCAAATAGCCAAAGGACAACAAAAGGGAGAAAATAAATAAAAGAAAGGATTGCTGATAAAGAAGAGGAATGGAGAAGAAAGGGAGAGTTTGTGTGCAAAGATGAAGTTAGAAAATAAGAAGGAAAGAGAACAGTATGGGGGTTATGAGGGTTTATAAGAGAAATGGCCATAGTTTTGATCTCATTTTATTTGCCTTGCTTCCATTTTAAAGATACCACATATCACCAGTATCTTGACTGACAGTAAGTCCTGAAAACACAAAAACAAATCATGTGTGAATAAAAGGTTCTGGACATTTGGGAGCCCAGAAACCTTGAAGAGGCCCTTCAAGTAATAGGCACACTTCCTAAACCCTAGTTAGTCTAATTTACCTCCTAACAATCTAACATTTTTATTTTTATTTATTTATTAATTTTTTGTATTTTTGCATTAATATTTAACCCTCTTATACCACATTCCTGCATCCCCAGAATCACTACACTGTTATCCATGCCCTTGAGTTCTTTTTCTTTTTTGCTCACCCTACCCTCTAATCCCTCTAACACTGATATCTGTCATCCTGCTCTCCATCTATAAGTCTGTCTCTGTTTTTTTGTTAGATCAGCTTGTTCATTTGATTCCACATATGAGTGAAATCATATGGTATTTGTCTCTGACGGGCTTATTTCACTTAGCATAATGTTCTCCAGGTCCAACCATATTCTTTCAAATGGTAAAATTTTCTTCTTTTTTATGGCTGAGTAGTATTCCATTGTGAAAATGTTCCGTAGTTATTTTATCCACTCTACTCACGGACGCTTGGGCTGCTTCTATATTTTCACAATTGTAAATAATGCTTCACTGAACATAGATGTACTTATGTTCTTTCAAGTTAGTGTTTTGGGTTCTTTCAGATATATTCCCAGAAGTGGGATTGCTGGGTCAAAAGGCAGATCTATTCTTAATTTTTTGAAGTGTCCCCATACTGCTTTCCACAGTGGTTGTACCAATCTGCATTCCGACCAACAGTGCAAAAGGGTTCCCCTTTATCCACATCCTCACCAGCACTTGTTTGTTGATTTATTGATGATAGGCATTCTGACAGGTGTGAGGTGCTATCTCATTGCAGTTTTAATTTGCATTTTTCTCATGATTAATGATGTTCAGCATCTTTTCATATGTCCATTGGCCATGTGTATGTCCTTTTTGGAGAACTCTCTATTTAGGTCCTTTGCTCATTTTTTAATTGTGTTGCTTGTGTTTTTGGTGTTGAGTTTTTAAGTTCTTTATAAATTTTGGATATTAACCCCTTATCAAATGTATCACCAAAAATGTTCTCCCATTCTGTGGATTGTTCTTATTTTGTTGATGTTTCCTTTTGCTGTGCAAAAACTTTTTGTTTGATGCAATCTCATTTGTTTATTTTTTCTTTTATTACCCCTGCCTGGGGATATATATCTGATAAAATATTTCTATAAGCCATGTTTGAGATTTTGCTCCCTATGTTTTCTTTTATAATTTTTAAGGTTTCAGGTCTAACATTTAAGTCTTTAATCCATTTCAATTTATTCTTGTTTGTGGTATAAGAAAGTGGTCTAGTTTCATTTTTCTGGACATATCTGTCCAAGTTTCCCAACACCATTCATGGAATAAACTATCTTCATCTCATTGCATGTGCTTGCTTCCTCTGTTCAATATTCATTGACTGGTCCTCTGAAAAGTTAAACAAGGTAGACAAACCTTTAACCAGACACATCAAGAGAAAAAGAGGACCCAAATAAATAAAATCTGAATTAAAAGAGGGAAAAAAATCCCAAACTACTGACACCAAAGAAATACAAAGGATTGTAATAACATATTATGAACAACTATATGCCAACAATTTGAACAACCTAGATGAAATGGATACATTCCTTGAAATATAAAATCTTCCAAAACTAACTCAGGAAGAAACAGAGAATCTGAATAGACAGATTACACCTAGTGAAATTGAAGCAACAATAAAAAAAAAAAAAACAAAAAAAAACTCACAAGAAACCAAAGCTCTACACTGGATGGCTCCACAGGTGAATTTTACCAAACATTTTGGGAAGAACTAATACTTCTCCTTAGACAATTTAAAAAAATACAGGATGATGGAGGAATCTCAGGCTCATTTTACAAGGCCAGCATTATCCTAATTCCCAAACGAGATAAAGACACTATAAAAAAAAAGAAAATTATAGACTAACATCCCTGATGTACATAGTGGCTAAAATCCTCAACCAGATATTAGCAAACTGAATACAACAATACATCAAAAGATCATACACAATGATCAAGTGGGTTTTATTCTGGGAATGCAAGGTTGGTACAACATACACAAATCGATAAATGTAATTCACCACATAAACAAAATGAAAGATAAAAACCACATGGTCATATCAATAGATGCTGAAAAAGCTTTGATAAAATCCAGCACTCATTTATGATAAACACTTTCAACAAAGTAAGAATAGAGAGAACATACCTAAACATAATAAAGGCTATGTATGACAAACCCACTGCAAGCATCTTACCTAATGGGCAAAAACTACAACCTTCCCCTTAATATTGGTAACAAGACAGAGATGTTCACCATCACCTCTCTTATTCAACACAGTACTGGAGGTTCTAGCCACAGCAATCAGACAAGAAGAAAAAATGGAAGACATCCAAATTGGAATGGAAGAAGTAAAATTGTCTTTATTTGTGGATAATATGATACTACAAATAGAGAACCCCAAAGATTCCACCAAGAAACTAGTAGATCTGATAATTGAATTCAGCAAAGTAGCAGGATACAAAATTAATATCCAGAAATTAGTTGTATTTTTATATGTCAATAATGAACTAATAGTGAAGCAAATTAAGAAAATGCTCCCATTCACAATTTCTTCAAAAAGAATAAAATACCTAGGGGTAAACCTAACCAAGGATGTAAAAAAACTGTACTCAGAAAACTATACGACAATGAAAAAAGAAATTGAAGAAGATACAAATAAGTGGCAGCACATACTGTGTTCATGGATAGGAAGAATTAACATCATGAAAATGTTCAGGCTGTCCAAAGCAATCTATAGATTCAACACAATTATTATCAAGATTTCAACATTGTATTTCATAGAACGAGAGAAAATATTTCAAAAATTTATATGGAACCACAAAAGGCCCTGCATAGCAACAGCAATCCTGAGAAAGAAGAACAAAGTTGGAGGAGTCACACTACCTCATGTGAAACTACACTCTAAAGCCATAGTAATCAAAATAGCATGGTACTAGCATAAAATCAGACACATGGATCAATGGAACAGATTAGAGAAGCAAGAAATAAAACCACACCTTTTTCATTTTAAATCTCACCCGAGGACATGCTTATTGATTAGAGACAGAGGGGAAGAAAGGGAGAGAAATATTGATTGATTTTCTCTTGTACACTCCTAGACAAGGGACTGAATCCTCAACTAGGTATGTGTCCTGACCGAGAATCGAACTTGTAACATTTTGGTTTATTGGATGATGCTCCAACCAACTGAGCCACACTGGCCAGGGCACCATCTAACAGCTTTTCAAAATTCCAGCCACAGAGAAAATTAATACAGAAGCTAGTCCTCAGGAAGCTCCATACCTCCAACGGGTTCGCCCTCCTGCGACCTGGCGCGGGGCTGGTCTGACAGCGCCCCTGAGATAATAGTCCAGCCTGTCTCCTGGATGTGCAACTCTGTTTGTTTTTTACCTATAATTGCTTTTAGATAAATGTTTATAAAATTCTTCTTCTGATCTGTCATCCCTTATGGATCATTTAAAAATGCATTTCTATTACAAGATAAAATACAGACTCGGAGTCTGAAATTCAATATCCTACCTGCACGATCTTTTCCCTGACTGCCTTTGTAAACGTCTCTCCAGTTACTTTATCTATTACAACATAAACACTCTCCCCACATCTTTCATCTGCCTGGTTAGCCAGACAGATCATTTCCACAGTTGAGTCTTTGCGTATATTGTCCGGCCCACCTGAGCTCTTCTCTTTGCCCATTCAAATCCCGATTACTTTTCTTCATGTCCCATTTTCTCTGTCCAATAATAATCTCCCTTGCACTTTCTAAAGGACTGCTTCACGGCACTTGTATTTTTGTATTGAATTTGCCATGGGTGTCTTTTTCCTCTTAAAATAATACAAATTTTGAGA
>PVJI01029313.1:0-15419 GCA_004026765.1 Micronycteris hirsuta
TTGTACTGAGTCTCTGGGGGTCTCCACGGTGGGGCATAGAGTGTTAGCCAGGTTGACAGAGTCTCAGATATGGCACCAGTTGCCAGCTCTGTGGGAGGAGGGTTAAGAATAGGGAAAATGGCCTTTGTCCACCTTTCTGTCTGGGAAAAAGCTGTCCCCAGCTCTTGCCTTGACGCCAAACACCTTAGTTTCTCCCTGTATGCCACTGGTGCCTGTCAAGCTACTACCCTGGTGCTGGAGCTCAGAGGGAGTGAGTCTGAGTAAGTCTGTGTGTGAGTTCTTTAAGCGGAACTGCTTTGGACTCCACAAGTTTTCTTCCACTGACTCAATCCCCCTGGTTTTTGCAGCCAGAAATTATGGGGACTTTTCTTCCTGACATTGGAACCCAAGCCTGGGGGGCCTGGTGTGAGGCTGGGACTCCTCACTCCTGAGATATCTGTCCTGAATTTTTATCTACCATATGTGGATATGGGACCAGATCATTCCATATCTCTGCCACTCCTACTGGTCTGGATGTATGTGGTTTCTTTAAATACTGTAGTAGACTTCCATTCAATTTGATTTCTGATGGTCCTGAGTGATGACTGTTCTATAGTTTAGTTGTAATTTTGATGTGGTTTTGCAAAAATGTGAGCCATGTTTACCTATGGCACCATCTTGACAAAATGTCTCTATCAACTAATATTTATGTATCAATTTTTAAAATGGCTTTAAGGGAAGTGTCATATTTTTTTTTATTTTTTTTTAAATTTTTTTAACAATGTATGGTTGCCTCTCACATGGCCCTCACTGGGGACCTGGCCCACAACCCAGGCATGTGCCCTGACTGGGAATCGAACCGGGACCCTCTGGTTCCCAGCCCGTGCTCAATCCACTGAGCTACACCAGCCAGGCCATATTTTTAATATTTTAAAAGCCTATGTATTTATGTGTAAAATGGGTGTGCCAGGTTTTCCCCAATGATGATTCCACATGCACATTGGTAATTTGAAACCAATAAAAGTTTTGTTATTCATACTTATAATTTAATCAAAGCATTTGAGTAAATTAACATGCATTTAGTGCTTTACAATTTAATAAGAACAATATATCATTGCTCAGAATTGTAAACAGCTTGTTATATAATCTGATTATTTTTAAAAATTTAAAGCATATTGTAGAAAAGTCACTCTATGGCAACATAGTAGAGGAAATATAATTTGTAGATAGGTTTTAGTCAGACATGCTAATTCTATTGCATTTCTTTAATAAAAAATATTATTGGAGATATAATTTACCATATCCATCATCTAATGAATGCATGGATATTGTATATAAGCACAGGGATATGTTTTATGTGGTTCATGGCTGAAATGAGCATTTGTGTGAGCCCACTGCTCTGTTATTTTGTTACTCTGTGTGTGTATGTACATGTGTGTGTATATATATATACATACACACATAAAAGCATACACAAGTATGTACTTTGTTTATATTAATGATAAAATCCACTTTCTAGTAGAACTAAAATAGGTACATTCTAAAATGAAAGCATTTGCATTCAACCATAGCATCAAAACAGGTCAGGTAATTTTCAAAACACTGATACCTACCTGTAGGTCAAGCAATAGCTCTGCCTAAAAATTACCATATAATTTAAAATTTTAAAAAAGTTTATTGTACTCTGCATTAGCAAAATAAACCAATATACATAAAATATTATTTTGTAAATACCTTGCATGGAATGAGGCTACATTTCTTGAAAGAATCTCAAATTTTGAGAAAGTTGTAAGTACAACACAAAAACTATTTTTTATTGAACTATTTGAGAGTAAATTGCCTACCTGATGGCCCATCACTTGCAAATAATTTAGAGTATATTTCCTAAAACCAGGGTATTCTCTTACATAATCATATACTGCCATAAAAATCAGGAAATTTCCATTGATATATTACGACCATCTAATCCTCAGAACATGTTCAATTTTTGCCAGGTGTTGAAATAATATCCTTTAGAGCAAGAGGATATACTTCAACATCATACATTGTTTTTAATTGTCATGTCTCTTTAGCCTCTTCAGTCCAAAACAATTCCTTAGTCTTTCCTCTATTTTCATGACCTTAATTCCTTTGGCCATTGCAAGGCAGTTATTTGTACAATGTTCCTAAATTTTGGTTTGTCTGTTGTTTCCTTGTGATTAGACTCCGTTTATGCATCTTTGGAAGGGACATAAATTCTTCTCATTGGATTTTATCAAGTGTTAGCACAATTTCAAAGTGTCCCTCTGCCGATGGTGTTTACTTTGCTTGCTTGATTAAGGTGGTGTCTGCTAAGCTTGTCAACTCTAAAGTTAATTTTTGTCCTTTATAATTGATAAGCACTTCGTTGGGAAGTACTTTGAAACCATGTAAGTATTCTATTACTTATCAAACTGTCATTCATTTATCATTTTATAGTAGCATGATTCATTGTTTCCTACTTTGTTTAGTGGGCTATAATCTATTACTATCATTATCATTATTGTGGCTCCATTTATGAGAGACCGATATTTAGAAGAACTAGATATGATCCTTGTTATTGGGATGCTGCAGGTCTCAGGCTCACTCAGTAGATAGAGCTAGGGGCTGTATATAGTTGTATACACAAACATACTTACATGCAATTTATCTTTAGGTCTATAACCATCTATGTACAAGGTTTGTCCAGAAAAAGCCCAGCCATTCTTAATATAACGAGAGCGGTTTGCACAACATTGATGTGACCTGGCAGCCGAGGAATGACAACTTTACTGCACTAGTCAGTGGGCATGGTAGATGCCACTGAGTGAGCATGTGTGCTGTGTGGCTGTTGCATTCAAAATGACCGAGGGAGTGATGAATCTGTATCAAATTTTGCATTAAACTTGAACATTCTTCTGCAGAAACTATTTGGACGATTCAGAACACTTTCAGGGACGATGCAATGAGTGCAGAGCAAATAAAAGTGTGGCACAAATGCTTCAAAGGTGGTCGATAATCTGTTCAAAGTGATCCACATTCTGGAAGGCCTGCAACCAGCAGAGCACCTGAGAATGTTGAACACATATGGGGTTCAATCAACAAAGATCAGTGACTGACAGTGTGAGAACTAGAAGCTGATCTGGGGATTCCAAAAACTACTGTATCTGAGATTTTGGTGCAGGATCTTGGCATGAAATGTGTCATGGCAAAATTTGTTCTGTGGCTTCCGCTATTAGAGCAGGAGGAACATCATGCTGCAGTTGCTAATACTTGATTCAAACCACTACCAATGAACAAGAATTCCTCAAGAAGGTCATGACTGGAAATGAACCATGGGTCTACTGCTATGATCTGCAAACGAAGGTCCAGTTGTCCCAGTGGAAGTTGCCTGGTTCTCCATGCCTGAAAATGGCATGGCAATGTTGCGGCAAGACCAAGACCGTGTGTTTTTTAAAGATTTTATTTATTTATTTTTAAACAGAGGGGAAGGGATAGAAAAAAAGGGAAAGAAACATCAGTGTGTGGTTGCCTCTCACACGCCCCCCACCAGAGACCTGGCTGGTAACCCAGGCATGTGCCGTGACTGGGAATCGAACCTGTGACCTTTTGGTTCACAGGCCAGCACTCAATCCACTGAGCCACACCAGCCAGGACGAGACTGTGTGTTTTTTTGATTGGGAAGATGTTGTCCATCATGAGTACACCCTTCTAAGCCGAATAATGAATAAGGAGTACTACCTCAATGTTCTTTGTCAGTTGAGAGATGCAATATGATGAAAACAGCCCCCGCCATGGGCAACTGATGATTGGCAGCTTCATCACAACAACATGCCCACTCATGCATCACATCTTATGCAGAGTTTGTTGGTGAAACAACAAATCACCCAGTTGACTCAGGCCCTCTACAGCCAGGATTTGGTGCCCTGTGACTTCTGGCTTTTCCCCAAAATAAAATCACCTTTGAAAGGGAAGATATTTCAGACTGTCAATGAGATTCAGGAAAATATGATGGGGCAGCTGATGGTGATTCCAGCATAGGATTTTGCAGATTGTTTTGAACAGTGGAAGAGATGCTGAAAGAACTGTGTGAGGTCCCAGGGTGCCTACGCTGAAGGGGATTGCAGAATCATTGTCCTATGTACAATGTTTCTTGTATCTTATATATTCAATAAATGTATCCATTTTACATAGTACATGGCGGGATACTTTTTGGACAGACCTCCGATATTGAAAATGATAGATCACACAGATTCCTTCAATTCAAATTTAACATCACAGAGTTAGTTTTCTACCTTTCCATATTTTAATGCCCTTCTCTGACTGAGAGAAAACTGGCTTTAATTATCCTTAACAGATTAATTTATTTAATGGTTCTAGCATACAGAAATAACCTCCATTGGCGCAGCTGCCCTCCCCTGTATACGTTTTCTTCTTACCACATGTAGGGACCAACACCCACATCATTCTCCCCCTTCCACATCACTTCCTTAGCTAGCTCAGGCTCCAACACTTTGTACCTGTCCCTTTCTCCTTGGACACCCTCCTCGCAGGATTCAGGCTCTGACTCTCCATGTTGGACCATCCCACCGGGGTGTCTTCTACATTACCGCCATCAGGCTCTGACTTCCCATGCAGACCTGCCCTCCTGTGCTGTCACCACCCTCCTCTCTACATTCAAGGGCTGATGCTCCTAGCCAGGCCAACCGTCTGTGAGGATGCACTTCTCACCCTGCTCAGGTCATGACACCCAAGCCTAGACCATCACTCTGTAGCGATGTGCTCATCATCATGCTGGGGCTCTGACACTCTACTCCAGGCCATCTGCTGGGGAATACCATCTTCACACTGAGTATCAGAGCTTCAGCAGGCTTAAAAGGGAATCCCCAAAGAGAGTGTGGATGTCAGCCTGAGTGGGATGAGTGAGGTGGCAAGCTGTGATACTCAGTGCCATGCTATCTTCTTGCACGGACTCCCTCTACACCCTGTTTAGGTACTGGCACCCTATCTGAGCTCCATAGAGCCCCATGCCTGCATGGAACCCTTTCTCACCACTCCTAAGCTTGACACTCTGTCCCAGTTGGTTCCACTGAAACTTCTGTGGACACTTTCCTCACACTGTGTGGTGCTAAGAATTGAATGTCTTGAAAAAAGAACTAAGTGGAAGAACTTGCTCTTTTGTTTTATTATTATTATTTTAAAAGATTTTATTTATTATTTTTAGAGAGTGGGGGAGGAAGGGAGAGAGGGAGAGAAACATCAGTATGAAGGAGAAACATGGATTGGGTTGCTTCTTTCTTGTGCCTGCCCAGACCATGGGGACTGAACCTACCACCCAGGTATGTGCCCTGACCAGGAAACAAACCAATGACCTTCACTTTGCAGGATGACACCCAACCTACTGAGCCACACCACTCAAGGCAGGACTTGCTCTCTTAGACATCAGTACTCACTATAAAACTATGGTAATAGAGGTAAGGGATAACCAAATAGTTGTTTAATAGTGTCAAGACACAAATCCACTCACATATGGATGCTTGATTTTAAGATAAAGGTGGCATGCAGAGCAGAGGGGATAGTGTGGACTTGAATAAATGAAGGCTTTGTGTCCTGTTCTTGTGTTCTACAATGTCATGAAGATATTTTGCAATATTACTATCTAGAAGATGTTTTGTTTCACCTTTTGCATTTATACCCACAATCCTCCAACACCAAAAAAAAAGTGACTCCTTCACAGAAGTCTCAGGGGAGACTTTTTAAATGGTGATTAGGTACTGAGAAGGAGTACTCCAAGAGGAGTTAAAGTTGAAGCTGTAGCTCTCTTGAGGCCTAATCTCAGACACTTTCACATTCAGGTGCTCACCTGTGAAGAATATTGAGGTGGGGAAGATACAAATCTGTAAGTGGATCCCTTGTTGTTTCAGAATGGAACGGGAAAGCTCTCTTGGTCAGCAGGTGCACATTACAAGCCATCCATGTGAGATTTTGAGAGCAAGATATCAGAAAAAGAGCTTCTGGTTCTTTTTCTAAGGAAGGTAGACAATGCCATGATGTCATTAGAGAATTGATCTAGTAATTGGGCAGCACCAGCATTTGATAACTAATCTCTCCAAACCACCTCCAGGAAACAGGATTATTGACAAGCAACTAAGCTCTCAATGAGGCTAAACAGCACACACAGGCATTTTAATTGATGCAAGTTCAATATTAAAGCATTATTGAATGCTTAAAAAAGTGGGTTTTAAGTTGCACTTATATGTGTACACTGCATTCATTTTTCATTTATTAATTTTACAAATATTTATTGACTGTCATAGGTAGATGCTGATCACATGCATTTTCCTTATTTCAAGACCACAGCTAAACTATTTTTCTACCATCTGTTGGAGCAAGATGTAGCCAATGAGTGACTTCTGGCCAATAGAATAAGCTGGCATGAAGTGCAACACTCTCAGGGTTGGCCTGTTAAATCTCATGTACACAAATGTCCATTTGCCAGCCTATTCTCAGGTGAGGTTTCCAAGGACCCACCAAGCTGCAGAGATAAAAAATGGATCTGGGGGACTTCCACCAAGATGGCAGCGTAGGCTCATGCACTGCACTGCTGCTCACAACCAGAGAGTTTAAACAACAAACTCAATAGCGAAAAATAAACAACCAGAACAGACAGAATCAAACTGAAGGGAAATCCGACACCCAGGAAGTTGGAGAGGATGTACATCCAGGCCGGTAAGTGGGGCAGAACCAAGCGGAGGAGCAGAGTGAGAGGCAGTTTGCCTGGAGGGACTCACTCCTCAAGCGCCTAGCCAAAGCACGACCCCGAGCATCGGGTGAACCCCACAGGCTGGCTGCATAACCGGAGAGGCCAGTGGGAACCAGCAGGGCTGAGACTGGCGGAAAAGGCGGTAAGGAACTAGGGAGTGGAGGGTGAGAGGGAGCCAGCCGTGAACGGCAGACGCAATTACTCCCTCCCAGGCCCCGCCCCCAGAGGAAACGTCACAAAAAAAACGACCCAGGTTACCGGGCACCGGCAAACACCTAAGACTCTGACAGGTGCACTGAGATAAAAAGAGTGAAAATGGCCAAAATGAAAGATCAGAACAAATTACAACTAACAGATGAAGAGATAGGCAAATTAACAGATGCCCAGTTTAAAACACTCATAATCAGAATGCTCATAAAACTGGAAGAAAGGTGGATGCGAATAAATGAACAAATGAAGAATACGATAAAGATAATGAGGGAAGATATACAGGGAGCCAATATGGAAAAAAAGGAAGCTGAGACTCAAACCAATAGGATGGACCAGAAGGAAGAAATAAGAATTCAAAAAAATGAGGAGGGACTCAGGAACCTCAGAGACATTTGTAAACAACCCAACATCCGGATCATAGGGCTGCCAGAAGGACAAGAGGAACACCAAGAAATTGAACGTACTTTTGAACAGATAATGAATGAGAACTTCCCAAATCTGGCAAAGGAAATAGGCTTCCTGGAAATCCAAGAAGCTCAGAGAACCCCAAAGAAGCGGGACCCAAAGAGGAACACACCAAGGCACATCATAATTCCATTACCCAAGATTAAGAATGAGGAGAGAATCTTACAGGCAGCAAGAGAAAAGGAGACAGTTACCTACAAAGGAATTCCCATAAGACTGTCAGTGGATTTCTCAAAGGAGACCTTCCAAGCAAGAAGGGGCTGGAGAGAAATATTTCAAATCATGAAAAGCAAGGACCGACATCCAAGAATAATCTATCCAGCGAAACTTTTATTTAGAATGGAAGGGCAGATAAAGTGCTTCTCAGATAAGGTCAAGTTCAAGGAGTACACCATCACGCAGCCTTTACTATATGAAATGTTAAGGGGTTTTATATAAGGACTCATGAGAGAAGGCACCAAGGCCAGATCAGCTACCAGGGAATTCAGATCAGTCACAGCCAAGATGCTTGTGAGGTAAGCAAGCAAAATACAACCAGAGAAACAAAATATAACTAGAGACATTGAAATTTAGAGCAATCTGGCAGTAACCAGAGGGGAGGGGGAAGGGGATAAAGGGGACAAGGGCATTCAGGAACTGCTATAAAGGACACATGGACAAAATCAAGGGGGAGGGTGGAAGCAAGGGAGGGAGGTGGGTTTGCCTGGGGTTGGGGGTGGGGGGTAAATGCAGACAATTGTAATTGAACAACAATAAAATAATTTTAAAAATTAGCATTTAAAAATAAAATAAAGACCTCTTCAAAAAAATGGATCTGCAATCTGATTGACGGGGAGAGCAGGGCTTCCTTTTTTTTTTTTAAGATTTTACTTATTTATTTTCAGACAGAGGGTAAGGGAGGGGAAAAGAGAGAAAGAGAAGCATCAATGTGTGGTTGCCTCTAGAATGTCCCCTACTGGGGACCTGGCCCGCAACCCAGGCATGGGCCCTGACTGGGAATCGCCCTGACTGGTGACTATTTAGTTTGCAGGCTGGCACTTAATCCACTGAGCTACACCAACCAGGGCAGAGCAAGTCTTCCTTGGCTGACCAAATAGCTGACTCTGATATAAGGAAGATATTCATTTTGGTTTTGCTTAAGTCAGTTAGAGTTTTGGGACTGTTTGTTATAGCAGTTATCCTTCCCTAATTAATGAAATGCCTACTCGGTGCCAGTCCTCATTCTGGGCACTAGAGACTAAACAGAAACAAACAAGAGACACGGTGCCTGCTCTCACCAGACACATTACAGAAAGTGGGAGGGTGGCGACAGTAAACAGTGATCACTTATTATACATTCACATGGCGCTTTACTAAGTGCTTTCATAGGCACCAACTCATTCCATCTTCATAACAATGTTTTACCAATGATGATTTTATTTATTTATTTTATTTTAAAATTTTTTCTAATTAGCGTTTTTATTAACTTCAAATAGATATCCAATAGTGGAATGTACTGTATACGGCGGTTTCACTTTTAATTATTTTTTAAACTTTTTTTTAAAGATTTTTTAAAATTTATTTTATTTTCAGAGAGAGGAGAAGGGAGGGAGGAAGAACAATGCATGGTTGCCTCACACATGGCTCTCACTGGGGACCTGGCCCGCAACCCAGGCATGTTCCCTGACTGGGAATCGAACTGGGACCCTCTGGTCCCCAGCCCGCGCTCAATCCACTGAGCTACACCAGCCGGGTTTAAACTTTTTTTAATTAAAAAAAAGTTAAATGATTTTAAGTGCCTTGCCCGAGACAGAGTTAGGAGCCAGACACATGGAGCAGAGTTTTCTGACTCCCAACCTATTTTTAATACCATGATGTTTACCAGGTGTGAGGATATGACAGAGCAAGAAAAGTGCTAGTCCTTGTCAGAAAATTCCATTATTCAATTTTATTTTTAAAATAACGTATTAGGCAGAAGTATAAGAATCCTGTGGCAGTACTGATTGTAAAAGAAAAATATAGAAAACAAAGTAAATGCCTACCAGCATGGTAAACACACATTGTGGTATATTCAGAGAATAGAACACTATACGGTAGAGAACATAAACAAACTAGAGCTGCTAGTGTCAACAAGGATGAAGTCCACAGTCATAACGATGAATGACGAATGTAAGATGAATACTATCCACAATACAATGCCATTATAAAGTTTGAAGATATTCACAGGAATGATAAACACCAACTTTAGGATAATGACTCTTCTGCACGACAGGAAGAAGGGGGCCGTGATCAGGGAAGAGTACACCAAGGACTTCAACTGTATTAGTAATATTCCATTCCTTAAGATGTGTTGTAGGAACAGCATTCTGGATTACCTTTCATTTGCCTCCTCTGGATCCATTTTCCACCGTTCTCCACCTGGTCCCCTTCTCAGGGAGACTGACTTGTATGGTCTATTGTAGATCAATCTGTGCCTTACTCTTCCTACTTGTAGAAGATTGGAAGGATGGAAGTAAATGAGGTCCCAGATTCCTGATTTTAGAGTGGCCTTGGACTAGCTAGGTTTCTTAACCAAAGGTTACAACTCCTACTAGGCTGCTTTCTCCACCAAGCTCGCTTTGGGTTTTGGTATTTACCTGGTCTCATTATTCCTTCAGGCCTAGGAATGGAAATATTGCCCCATTGTTAACTCTCAGTTATTGCACTATTCCTTTGTTTTTCCAAGATACTGCCCATGCCTTAGTATATAGTCCCTTTATTAAACTCTTCACTCTTCTCAAATTACCTAGCTTGAGAGAGTCATCTGCTTCTTGCTGGTTTCTGACTGATAGAACTCCTCCCTTTCTCTCTCTCTCTCTCTCCCCCCATGTACACACACACATTTTTGTATATTTGAAATAATTCATATTTACAAAAAACCTAAGAAGAAAAATGCTTTATTGAGCATTTATTATATGTCAACCATTGTGATAAGGTTAAAAGTTGGGAATATAGAGAAAATGAGACATAAACCTTCCTGTCACAAGGAAGTCACAGTGGAGTAGGAGAGAAATTAAAGGCACTAAGTACAGCAGTAAAGAGCATGGGTTTTGCAGTCAGACATACCTGAGCTCAAGTACAGGCTCAGCCACCTACTGGTTATGTGAACTTGGGCTAGAGAGAGAGAATGGGATTAGTACTAGTACCTTCCTAATATAACCCTTGTGACGATTAAAAGTAAACCCACTAGTATCTATATGTACTTACACATTAGCATATGGTAAGTCCTTAATTAATGTTCCCTAAAATTATTAACTGCAACAATTGCACTTTGTTGGCTTAGAGGTAGCACAGAGGAGGCACTGGTTAACTAGAGCTGAGGAAGTCAGCAAAAGTTTAATGGGTGAGGTGACGTCTGAGCTGGATTTTGAAGAAAGAGTGATTTAACCAAGAGATCAAATGAGACAGGGAGGCCAGGTGGAAAGAACAACATGTACAAAAACATGCAAAAATGAAATAGTAGTATGTGTTCAGGGAACCATGAGCGGTTTGCTGTTGCTGAAGAGTCCAGGCCAAGGCATGAAGAATAGTGAGAGATAAGGCTAACGAGTTAAGCAAGGGATACATATAGACAAAGCCTGGTTTGGACTTGATCCTGCAAGTGATGAGCACATAGGAAAGGTTTTTAAAACCTTTTACTGTGGAAAAATTTTTAACTTATAGAAACATGACAAGAATTGTAAAAAGAACTCTCATCTACCCAGGTTTCCCAATTACTAACATTCTACTATACTTGCCTCATAATTTATTTTCTCTCTCGTATAATTTGAACCAATGATATACAGTATAACTGTCACAATCAGGTAATTTGTAAGGATACAATACAACCTAATTGCCTTTAGAGAAAAAATACTTTTTTTTCTATTGTTGCAAAATCCAACCCAGGATCAAGTGTTGCTTTAGTTGTCATATCTCTTCAATCTCTCTTGATCTAGGATAGTTATATTATATATTATATAGGGCAACTATATTGTAGATTATCTTCAGTTTGGATTTGCCTGGTATTTCCTCATGATTAGAATTAGTAATGCATTTCTGGCAGAAGCACCATGAGATATTCTGTGTTCTCAGTGTTTCATATCAGGAGGTACACAAAGTTAATTTGTACTATTACTGGTGATTTTAACTTTGATAATATAGTTAAGAGAGTACCTGCAAGGTTTCTCCACTGTGAAGTTACTATTGACATTTTGCCTTTTCAATGATAAATATTTTATAGGAAGTTACACTGAGACTACATAAATGTCCTGTTTCTTAACAAACTTTTACCCAATTGTTTTAGCAACCATTGATTCTTATCTGAATAAATTACTGTAAGAGTTGTAAAATGGTAATTTTCTAACTTGATCATTCCTTTATTAGTTGATATTCTATTGTAAGAAGAGCTTACTTTTGTCCCTCATTTGTTTATTTATGTAATTTTATTAGTATGGGCTCATAAATTACTATATATTTCAATGGGTTATGATCTGCTATTATTTATTCTGATGTGCAAATTCTCCCCTGTTTGGTCCATGGGAGCCCCTTCAAATTGGCTACTATGTCCTTTTTTGGTTGTTGTTAAACATTTTTATTGGTTTTGCTATTAGAGTTACCCTAATTTTCCCCTTTGGCCCCCTTCACCCAGCCCATCCCACCTCCATAGTCAATCCCCACACATTGACACATTGTCCATGTCCATGTGTCAAATACGTATGTTCTTTGGCTAATTCCTTCACCTTCTATCAACCAGTTCCCACCTACACTCTCCCCTCTTACAGCTGTCAGTCTGTTCCATGTTTCTATGTTTCTGGTTCTATTTTGCTCAATAGTTTATTTTGTTCATTAGTTTCCACTTATAAGTGAGAACATATTTTCTTGCTTTCACTTAGCATTATAGTTTCCAGTTTCATCCATGCTGTCACAAAAGGTAAGTATTCCTTATTTTTTACTGGTATGTAGTATTCCATTGTGTAAATGTCCCATATTTGTTTTATCCACTCATCTACTGATGGACACTTGGGCTGCTTCCATATCTTGGCAATGGTATACTAAATATGCTGCAATGAAATTAGGGGTGCTGATGTTCTTTCAAATTATTGTTTGGGGTTCATTCAGATATATTCCCAGAAGTGGGATCATTGGGTCAAAAGACAGATCCATTTTTAATTTTTTGAAGTATCTCATACTGCTTTCCACAGTGGCTGCACCTGTCTGCATTCCCACCAACAGTGCAGAAGGGTTCCGCTTTCTCCACAACCTTGCTAGCACTTGTTGTTTGTTGATTTATTGATGATAGCCATTCTGAGAAATGTGAGATGATATCATTGTGGGTTAGTTGGTATTTGTCTGATGATTAGTGATGTTGAGCATCTTTTCATATGTAGTTGGCCATACGTATGCCCTCTTTGGAAAAGTGTCTATTCAGGTCCTTTGCCCATTTTTTAAACTGGGGTTGTTGTTTTTTTTTGGTGATGAGTTTTCTAAGTACTTTATAAATTTTGGATATTAAACCCTTTATCAGATGTATCAGTGAATATGTTCTCCTGTAACGGATTTCGTCCCGCAAAATCCAAGGGGGGGACCTCACCGATCATGTGAATCAAACTCACCCAGAGACACACTTTCAGAAAAGAGTCCGGAGCCATGGGTCTTTCCCTCCATCTTGGAAAAGGTCCCAGGCGTAGCTCAGCCGGGCTTTTTATTAGAAGCTTTAGGACACATTTACATTGGATTGATTATTCATGGGCTTATGCAGAACAGGGGTCTTCAGTTGGGTCATGAGGATATATGGGAAGGGAATAGATAAGGGGTAGGTTTACTCAGTAAGGTAAACATTTAGGGTACAGAGCATTAAGTTGTAAATTCAGGTCCGGTGGCAGACAGGACCAGGGTAGTACATTAAACAGGAGACAAGTAAATTGAGGGTAAGCTAACTAGGGCTGTTAACTTCTAGGACCATAAAACATTGAGGCAGTGATCCATTAACTTAAGCTTCTTGGCTTTGGGGAAAGAGAGACTCAGCAAGTCAGAGAATTTCTTAAGATACATTTTTGCCAAATTCCCATTAGAGAATTCCTTTTCCACTGACATGATCCACGCTTGTCCACACGGGAATGATTTTTCCTTACGCGGAGCCGAGCTCTAACACGCATGATTCCCGGGACTGCATGTTTCCACGCGTATGGCAAGAACTCCCACATTCTCCCATTGTGTGGGTGGTCTTATTTTGTTGAAGTTTTCCTTTTTTGTACAAAAACTTTTTAGTTTGATGTAATCCCATTTGTTTATTTTTTCTTTTGCTTCCCTTGCCTGGGGAGATATATCTGAGAAAATATTGCTACGAGCAATGTCCGAGATTTTGCTACCTATATTTTCTTCTAGAATGTTTATGGTTTCAGGTCAACCATTTAAGTCTTTAACCCATTTTGAAAGTATTCTTTTGTAGGGTGTAAGAAAGTGGTCTTGTTTCATTTTCTGCACATATCTGTCCAATTTTCCCAACGCCATTTATTGAATAAACTATCTTTAGCCCATAGTATGTGCTTGCTTCCTCTGTCAAATATCACTTGATTAAAAGGTGTGGGTTTGTTTCTGGGCTCTCTATTCTGTTTCCTTGGCCTATGTGTCTGTTTTTATGCCATTACCATGCTGTTTTGATTACCCTGGCCTTATAGTACAGTTTGATATTAGGTAGTGTGTTTTCTCTAACTTTGGTCTTCTTTTTCACGATCGTTGTCGCTAAGTGGGATCTTTTGTGGTTCCATATAAATTTTTGAAATGTTTGTTCTAGTTCTGTGAATACGTCATTGGAACCTTGATATGAATTTTGTAGATTGCTTTGGGTAGTATGGACATTTTCATGATGTTAATTCTTCTATGAACATGGTATGTGCTTCAACTTATTTGTATCTTACTCAATTTCTTTTTTTCAGTGTCTTATAATTTTTCCAGTAGAGGCCTTTTACATCCATGGTAGCTTTATTCCTAGGTATTTTATTCTTTTTGAAGGAATTGTGGATAAGATTGTAGTCTTAATTTCCCTTTCTGTTAGTTTGTTATTGGCATATAAAAATGCAACAGTTCTCTGGATATTAATTTTGTATCTTTCTCCTGTCCTGAATTCATTTATAAGTTCTAGCAGATTCTTGGTGGAATCTTTGGGGTTCTCTATGTCCAGTATCATGTCATCTGAAAATAAAAACAGTTTTACTTCTTCCTTTCCTATTTGGATGCCTTCTATTTCTTCTTCTTTTCTGATTGCTGTGACTAGGAATTCTAGTACTGTGTTGAATATGAGAGGTGAAAGCAGACATCCAAGTCTTCTTCCTTATCTTAATGGGAACACTTGCGGTTTTTGCCCACTGAGCATGATGCTGGCAGTGGATTTGTTATATATGGTCTTTATTATGGTTAGGTATGTTCCCTCTAATCCAACTTTGCTGAGAGCTTCTGTCATAAATAGTCACTGGATTTTATAAAATGCTTTTTCTGCATCTATTGGTATGATTATGTGGTTTTTATTCTTCATTTTGTTTTTGTGGTGCATCACACCTATTGATTTCCGAATGTTGTACCAACCTTGCATTCCTGGAATAAATCCCACTTGATCAAGGTGCATGATATTTTCAATGCATTGCTGTATTTTGTTTGCTAATATTTTGCTGAGGATTATGTTCATCAGGCATATTGGCCTACAATTTTCTTTCTTTGTAGTGTCTTTATCTTGTTTTAGAAATAGGATAATGCTGGCCTCATACAATGAGCTCGGGTGCCTTCTGTCCTCTTGAATTTTTTGAAATAACTTTAGGAGAGTTGTTAGTTCCTGGAATGTTGGGCAAAATTAACCTGTGAAGCCATTCAGTCAAGGGCTTTTGTTTGTTGGGAGTTTTTATATTATTGCTTCAATTTCACTACATGTAATATGTCTATTCAGATTCTCAGAATCTCTCTGATTTAGTTTTGGAAGATTGTATGTTTCCAGGAATGTATCCATTTCATCCAGTTT
>PVJI01029314.1:0-15440 GCA_004026765.1 Micronycteris hirsuta
CTCTGCTTCACCTGTGCCCACAGTCCCATGGTCCCCACACTCACAGGGACTTCTAGTCAATGACTCTGATCAGGATCGCTTGCTCAATTTGGACACTGTGTCCTCAAGGCACTGGAGGGGTTTTTCTCATGCAGCTCAGGGAGGTCACCCCAGCTCAAAACCCTCAGTGACTCCTGCTGCTGTTTGCACAGAACCCCAACCCCTGGGCTCCCCTCAGGGGGCCTCATGGTTGGCCCCAACCTCTCCACCCACCACGCAGCCCCTCCACGTGCTCTAGGACCTCCGACTCCCCCAGTTCCCTGTTCCTTCCTATCCTCGACTGCACTCCCATCATAACGTTCAAGGTGACTCCGTCTCTGATCTTTGGAAGGAAATAGGATTGAAATCATGGTGACAGCTCACATTCGGCCATTCTCAGTGGCTCTCACTAGTAGGGCTCGCACACGTCACCCAGACAGAATTAGAGAATTAATATGACAATGCTGAAGTCACACAAACTATAGAGAAGAGGTCAAAGAACCACCTACATCGATGACACCACCTCAACCCCATCCACAGGACTCCTCTTGTTCAATCTCCCATCCTCTGTATCTACTGACTTTAACACACACACACACAGGGCCCTGGCTGCTGTGGCTCAGTGGATTCAGTGCCAGCCTGCAAACCAAGGGTCTCTGGTTCGAATTCTAGTCAAGACACAGGCCTGCTTTGCGGGCTAGGTCTCTGGTAGGGGGCGCTCTAGAGGCAAGCACACATTCCTGTTTCTTTTTCTTTCTCCCTCTCTCCCTTCCCTGCTCTAAAAATAAATAAATTAAATCTTCAAATAAAAAAAAAACCCAGAAACACACAGCATGTCCCTTCATCAGCACGAGTTATAGCATGAATATGCATGTGTGTCCCCAAAAGTTTGCACAGGACAGCAAAGGCACCAACACCTGTCACATGAATGCACGTGTGCAGAAACCTCCGGAATGGTCAGCTACCTGACTGCTGTGCTGAGTGACAGAGGGAAGGGGAACAGGCCTCCTGGGTTTGGAGTCCGAGGTTCAGGGGTGACACGCGTGAATAGAAGGGAGTCCTGACCAGCACACACGGCCTTGGACGTCATTTATCGGTTCCCTCACCCACGTCACAGGGCAAAGTCCTGTCTCCTTCACACGGACATTTCAAACCCACGGTTCTCCCTTCATGAGTTTCCCACTAGGGTCCTTTGTGGGACTTTGGGTTGAGAAGTTGAACATCACGTTTCATTGATCACACGGTGGACTCTGAGCTGCGTGTCAGTCCCGGGTGACAACTGATGAGCTCACAGACTGTTCTGGAAGTGGAATGTGAGCAGCCGTGCAAACACCCGCGTGCCCTGGCAGGTGTTTGCTCATGGGGGTCGTCGTGTCTTCTGTCCTCAGTGTCTGTCCTCACCCCCCGCTGCCCCTGTCTGTGCTCCAGGCCCCACACAGACCTGACCCCAGGGCAGACACCTTGTCACGTGTGCCTTCGTCTTTGTGTCCAGGCTTGATAACACTCCCTAAGAGAATAGTTGAAGGTAGAAATTATATATTGTATGTGCATTGTGAAAATTTTCAGCATATTAACTGTACACAGAGTTTGGACAAAAGTTGTGCTAAGCTCTCAGGTTGAGAGGAGAAGGGCCACATGCTCTGACCCCAAGGGAGTCTGTGTGACTCTTTTGTCAAACAGACGGGAACTCAGAAGCACAGAGAGACGGCACGTTAGTCTCTGTCCAGCTGACTGGCATGAACAGGACTCCAAGGAAAAGGCTGCCTAACAGCTGAGAACTCCAGTCCTTTTTACCCCGTGGGTCTCAAGCTGGGGTGATGGGGCCCCTTCAGGGCATATTTAGAAATGTCTGGAGGTAGTTTCATGGGTCCCGACCTACAGAAGAGGCTGCTACTGCCATGTGTGTGCAGAGAGCAAAGGATGCATCTAAATGTCCCGCCTGCACAGAACTGACCCCCCACAAGCGATGGCTCCATCCCCATTGTCAGACATGCAGAAGCTCTGCTGCCTTTTTCTGAGCTAACTCACCTTCCTGAAGTGATCTCAAAGAAATAGGCAATCAATCTTGAAGACATGGGGAAACTTTGGAAAGAAAATAAAGGGACTCTGAAACCTACAATCTCAACAAACACTTTCCAACAGGAGACAGAAAACAGCGCCCCTCTTTGCTGGGGACCCCTGAGGACAGACCCAAGACGGGGAGGCCTGGGGAGTTCTGGTCTCACTTCCCCCTGAGTCTGGAGCACTGTGTGATTGTAGCTACTGTCATAAGACAGACAGTAGTAGTCGGCCTCGTCCTCAGGCTGCAGCCCCGAGATGGTCAGGGAGGCCTTGGCCCCTGAACTAGAACCAGAGAACCGAGCCGGGATCCCCGTGGGCCGACCGTTGTTACTATAGATAAGAAGTTTGGGGACAGCCCCAGGAACCTGCTGGTACCAGCTTGCACCACTGTATCCTACATTGCTGCTGCTTCCAGTGCAGGTGATGGTGACTGTCTGACCCACAGACCCCGACACTGAGGCTTCCTGGGTCAGCCCAGACTGGGCCCAAGTCCCTGGAATAAAGGAAAGAAAGACAGAGAGTCAGCAGCGTCCAGCACTTCAGTCTGGACTCCAGGGCAATGGGCCCGGGTGTCCTCCTGGGGCCGCATTCCCAGACTGAGCGCCCGGCACCTGTGCAGTGAGTGAGGAGGACGAGGAGGAGAGGAGCCCAGGCCATGGTAGGACAGTCCTGAGGCTCTGCCTTCTGAGTTCCTCTGCTTACAAGGGGCACCTCTGATCTCTTTTATCTTCCCTGTGCCCCAGAGAAAGAAGGCTTCTCTATGCAAATAAGTCCCTCCAACTACCAGTCCCAGCCCCTTCTTGTGCTCCTGTGTCTGCTCCTTCTGCTGGGTGTGGTCCTGTGAAGGGTGGGGGCTGGACCAACAGGGTCCTGGATTCCCCAGAGTTCACAGGGAGCACCTGGCAGAGGCACCCAGAATACAAACAGGTGGCTGGGTTTCCAGCTGGGGGCACACCCAGCACACCCTCCCCAGAGCGGTCTTGCAGCGCCCCCTGCTGTCCCAGGCAGGGATTCCTCCATGTGAGAGAGGAGATGCCAGGAGCCCAGACAGAGAAATCGGCCTTCCTCACACCTTGTGGTCCAGGAAGAAAACCAATGAACACCTCATCTCTTTCCCTCGCCTTACCTCATCGTTCAAAGAGGAATCTTTCAGTCAGCAACTCTGTTTTTAGAATTGTGGGACAGGCTTTTGCAACCTTCCCTGACAGGGAATTTGTCCCGCATCCTGCATTGAAAAAGGACACTGGACAGAGCCACGCTGTTACCAGACTAAAGACAAGCACATCAAAGCCCAATCAAACGCAAACAGGAGTTTGCAGCAAAGTGAGTCGAGGTTTATTTAAGGAAATGGCATCGAGCCTGGAAACACAGGAGAGCTAGTGGTCTAAACCTGTTCCCTGACAGCCCACACAGGGCCCAGTTACACACAGGGAAAGTATCAGTGACGCTGACCAACGGAGTTGGGGTCAGGGGCTCCACCGATTGGCTGGGGCCAGGACAGGAGGAGTTGATCATTGCTCTCATGTCAGCCCTGGTGACATTCTGTCTAGTTTCCTGAGGGTGTGGTCTGTAGGGTCATGGAGCTTTCAAGAGCCTGGGCTATAACCCCAACTGCCAGGATGGACCTCGGTCCCTTGACTATGCATTCATCTTCGTTAACCCTTCATGGGAAGGGGGTTTCATGGACACAGCACACCTGGAAGGCATTCCTGAAGAGGGGCCCTTACTGACAAGGCCAGGTCACCCTCCTCAACAAGCACTTCTTCTGAGGTTCTTAAGGGGCCTTCAGCGCCCTCCCTGGTGTAGCTGAGAACTGCAGCCACGAGGTTGCATGGTGGAGAAAGTCTCAAACACCAGAGAAGGAAATGGTATGAATCAGAGAGGGATTAAGGACACTCGGGGAAGGGAGGAAGGAAAAAGAGAGAAACAGGCTGAAAATGACTGGGAACCACTTAGATGCACATCAAAACTGAGCAAAAAGTACAAAGTTCCCGTATAACCCTGGCCCCACATTTACACTGTGTCCCCACCATCAACACTCCCCACCCGAGTGGGACATTTTTTACAAACCACGAACCTACACTGACACTCTGTTATCGGCCAAAGCCCCTACCTTACATTTGGGTTCACTCTCGGTGTTGTGCATTCCATGGGCTTTCACACGTGTGAAAGCCATGTATCCACCACTACAGCATCACACAGAGCAGGTTCACTGGCCTAGAAATCCACTGGGCTCCACACTCTATCCCTCCCTGTCTCCCCCCCTAACTTCTGGAAACCCCTGGTCTTTGTACTGTCTCCTCAGTGTTCCCATTTCCAGAACGTCATGTAAGTGCAATCACGCAATATGTAGCCTTTTCAGATTGGCTCTTTTCACTTAGCAACATTCATTTATGATTCCTCCATGTCTTTTCACGTATTTTATTTCATTTCAGGGATGAATAATATTCCACTCACTGTACATTCAATTGTTTATCTATCATGTACTGAAGAGCATCGCAGCTGCTTTCGAGTTTTGGCATTTAGGAAGCAGGTGCTATGCCATCCCTGCATAGGTTTTGGATAGACTTCAATTTTTAACTCATTTGAGTGCCAGGTTGTATGGCAAGATTATTTTTAACTTTGTAAGAAGCCACCAAACTTTTTACACAGTGGCTGTACTGTTTTACTTTCCCACCAGCAACGAATGAGAGTTTCCTTTGCTCCGCATGCTGGCCAGCATTGGGTGTTGTCAGTATTTTGGATTTTTCCCATTCTAATAGGTGTTTAGTGGTATCTCATTGTTGTTTTAATTTGCATTCTCTAATGACACGTCTTGCTGAACATCTTTTCACATGCTCATTTGCATCTGTATGACTTCTTTGGTGAAATGGCTGTTCCTAGCTCTTGCACATTTTTCTTATTTTTGATTTTTCTTATGTTTGATTTTTGAGAGAGTTTTGTATAATTTGGATAACAATCCGTTATTAGATTCGTCTTTTGCAAATGTTTCCTCTTACTCTGTGGGTAAAACAAGATGAATTGTGCCTGTCTTCTCATTGTCTCGATAGTGCCTGAGTCAGGACAGAAGTTTTTAGTTTAATATGGCCCAGCTGATCAATTTTCTCATGGATTGTGACTTTGGTGTTGTAAGGAAAATGTCATCACCATACACAAGGTCATCTCGATTTTTCCCTGTTTTCTTCTAGCCATCTTATCATGTTGCATTTCACAATCAGGCCTAGAAATTTTGAGTTAATTTTTATAAAGGTTGTTAGGTCTGTCTCTAGATTTTTGTTTTGCTTTGCATAGGCATATCCAGTTTTTCACCACCGTTTGCTGAGAGACTACCCTTTCTCCACTGCACTGCCTTTGCTCCATTGGCAAATATCAGGTAACTGCACTGTGTGGGTCTGTTTCGTGGCTCTCTGCTCTGTTCCATTGGCCTACGTGTCTGTTCCTTTGCTAATGGCGCTCTGTCTTGATCACTGTACCTTTGTAGTGGGTCTTGTGTTAGGAATGTCAGTCCTCAGAGCTTTGTCTGCTCTCTCAGTATTGTTTTGGCTACTCTGCATCTTTTCCTTATCCATATAAACTTTCAGAAGCATTTTGTTGGTATTTACAAAATAACTCTCTGAAGTTTCGATTGGGATTGCGTGCAGTCTATAGATCGCCTTGGAAAGAACTGACATCCTGACCATATTGAGTCTTCCTGTGCGTGAGCACAGGATATCTCTCCGTTTATTTAGTTCTTCTTTGATTTCTTCTGTTAGAGTCTGTAGTTTTCCTTCAATAGGCGTTGTACATATACTGTTACATTTATAGCTAAGCATTGCATTTGAGGGGTGATCATGTAAATGGAATTGTGTTTTTAATTTCAAACTCACTAGTTCGTTGCTGACACATAAGAAAGTGGTCAGCACTGGTATATTAACATTGTGTCCTTCTCCTTTGTTCTAAGATCTCCTTAGTTCCTAGAGGGTTTTTTTATTGTGGTTGATTCTTTCAGATTTCTTCATAGACAACCATGTCACTTACAGAAAAAGATAATTGTATATCTTCCTTCTCAGTCTGTATAACTTCTATTTCTTTTTCTCATCTCATTAGCTAGAATGTTTAAAACAATGTTTGGAGGAGTGGTCAGAGAGGACATCCTTGCCTTGTTTCTGATGTTAACAAAAGAGCTCATTAGCATACATTAGCATGTCATTAGCATGGCACTTGCTATAGGTTGTTTGTAGATGTATTTCCCTCTATTTTTAGTTTGCTGTGAGTTTTTCTCATGAATGGATGTTGAATTTTGTCAAATGCTTTCTCTGCATCAGTCGATATGATTATGTGTTTTATCTTCTTCATCCTATTGATGTGATGAATGACAGTAATTGATTTTTGAATATTGAACACACCTGGGAAAATGCCACTTGCTCATGGTATATAATTTTTGACACATTTTTGTACTCAATTGACTAACATTTTATTGAGGACTTTGCATCTCTGCCCATGAGTGATACTGATCTGTTATCATTCTTTTCTGTAATGGCTTTTACTAGTTTTGGTATTAGGTTACTGCTGTTCTCATCCAATGAGTTAGGAAGTATTCCATCTGCTTCTATTTTCTGGAAGAGCCTGTAGAGAATTGGTACATTTTTTTCTTAAATGTTGGATAGAATTCACCAGTGAACCCACTTCAGTTCGGTTTCATTCCATTTTGGAAGTTTATTCATTTTGATTCAATTTTTTAACTTGGTATATGCTTGTTCGGGTTGTTCCTTCTTGGGTGAGCTTTGAGTAGACCGTGTCTTTCACAGACTTATTTACAGTATTCTTTCGTTATCATTTTCATGTTCGTGGGATCAGTACTCTTCCTTTCTTTTGTAATATTAGTAACTTTTATCTTCTTTCTTTTTTCTTAGCGTAGCTAGGAGTTTACCATTTACCTTTTCAAAGAACCAGCTTTTGATTTTGTGGATTTTCTCTACTAACTAACTGTTTCCAATTTCACTGATTCATGTCTTGATTTTCTTCTGCTATTCGTTATTTAATGTGGACTTCTTTTTCTAGTTTTCCAAAATGGAAGCTTCTATTATCGATTGTACATTTTGCTTCTATCTAATACGTGCATTCCAGCAACATATTCCTCCAAGCACCGATTTGCCACATCTCACAAATTTTAATGTTTTATTTTCTTTAGTTCGATTATTTTAAAATTCCCTTGAAATTTCCTTTTTGATGCATGTGTTATGTAGAAGTGTATTGTTTAATCTCCAAGTGTTTGGGAGATGTTCCTGCTGTTTGTTACTGATTTCTAGTTTCACTCTAGTTTGATCTGAGACAGGTATTGTTCAAAGTCTCAAGGACAACAGTGGAGTTCCCTGTTTCTCCTTGGCATTCTAACCGTTTTTGTCTCAACTATTTTGACAGTCCATTGTTACAGGATCATTTCTCTTGAGGGCCATCCTTGTGGACAAGAACAGAATGCACTAGCAGCTTTCACAATAGCTATTTTTCCCTCCTCTGATGGAAGAAGAAGGGATTTTTCTCTGGTATGCACTGTGAGACTGTTGTGGTAGATAGAACTCCAGACGGTAAAACTCACAGAAGTGTGGAGTTTCCTTTATGAGTTGCACTTCCATCCCCAGGAGTTTTTAGCCCTAAGGTTTGTCCACCTCTGGCAATTCACTGATACACTTTAGGTTCCCGTATTGCGTCTACTGGTCACCGTAGAGGATTCTGCCCCAGTAAGTTGTGATTCTCTGTATTCACCTGCCTGTCTCCACAGTTCCGCGGTGAGTGACCTCACCTCTCTGGAAGATATCAGAAGAGTTGCTGATTGTCCTGTTTGTCAGATTCTCACCTGTTAGGATGGAGTGACTAGTTTCAGTTCCTTCCCTGTTGGATCAGAAACCCGAAGTCCTTTAAGTAACCTTTTCAGAAACTATTAAGGAGCAAGTTACATCCACACAAATGAACTATATATATTGCAAAGCTAATTAAGTCTTTATACCACCCATGTAAACATGGAAAAACCCTTCAGAAGCCTCATTTCTGTACTTGCAGAGTATTCTACGTCCCTCAAAGGAAGAACCACTCCCTTATTAAGCTACCAGACCTTCCTGCTCCGTCACAACCGCCGCTCCCCACACGCAGAGACCAGGGCTGGGAACAGAGTGGATCCTAAAGACGTAGGTGGTGGAGGATGCACTGACTTTCCCTCCTCTCACAGATCGCAGGGTCTGCGGGTCCTCATCTGTACTTGCTCTGGTTAGAATTCCCCCAGGAGCCCATAGGTCATATGAGAACCTCGTCAATGTCTGCACAAATGCCCACTCTGCTCCCATCTGCATTCAGAGAGATCTCCCCTCTGAGTCTAAACTATCTGTATGGCGGACAAGCACCTCCTCCAGGCTCTCTGCGTAACACAGCCAGGCCGACCCAGGCTGAACAGGAGAGTCCAGTGGCCATTTGGGGTCATGAAGAGGGGACAGCACTGCCCATTCTTGTCACTGGCATGTGCCCAGGTGTGCACTCATGGCCTGTTTCCCTCGTCCCAGGTACTCTACCCACCAGGTCGATGCAGTAAATACTATATGTTCACAATGCAGATAAGGCCACTGACACGCAGAGAAATTCAGAAGCGTGTCTGTGATGCATATCCAGGGCTTGAAACATCTAGGTTTTCAATCCAGACCTTTTCAAATAAAAATAAGTTCTCTGTAAATTTCCTCCCTCCATTGGGTGAGTCTTTGAAATGGAGAGAAGAGGAGGAGCAGGAGTTAGAAAAGAAATAGGAAGATAATATTTCTAGGTATCTGGTCCTACAATGAGCTGAATTCGTGGTAATAAGGATCCCAGCAGCAAGAATTAGCACCACTAATTTAATATGAATTTAAATAGAATTTAATATGATCCTCCCACACCCTATGAAGTAGACAAGGTTCTGCTCTCCTTTCACAGGTGGGAACTCAAAGATTAAGTTCTGCTCGGAGCTGGGAAGTGAACTATGGGCAGCGAGGGGATGGATCTGTGGGGCCAGCATCTCTGCTCTCCTGGGCATGGCTGTGCCCAAGGCTCTCTGTCCCAGAACTGAGGAACGTTTATGAGGCTCTGTCTGCAGTTGTGAGAGCCGACCCAGTGCAGGGGACGGTGGAGGAACCTCCCAGGTTTCCTTTGTGAGCAGAGCAGAGCAGAGCAGTCAGGAGGTTTTTGTCTCACTTCCCCATGGGTCGGAAGCACTGTGAAAGTTTTTGAGTTGCCATGATACGTAGCACAGTAATAGTCGGCCTCGTCCTCAGGCTGCAGCCCAGAAATGAGCAGGAGCCCTGCGTTGGTTGATGCATCGTTGGATCCAGAGAAGCGGCTGGGGACGCCGGGGCCCTGATATTTGTCCGAGTCTGAGTGGAAGGTAAGAAGATACCGAGGAGGGCTCCCTGGATTCTGCTGAATCCAACGTATCCAGAAGTCACCGACATTGAAGCCACTGCTCAGGGTGCAGGTGAGTCTCACGGATGTTTCCAGGGATGCAGAGACAGAGGGCGGCTGAGTCAGCACAGGCTGGGAGAGGGAACCTGCAGACACAGACACATGTGAGTCCTGGGGTAGGAACCAAAGTCGAGTCATTTGGGATTCTGAACCAGAGAGGATGACATAGACTGCGTGGCAAGTCTGTGTCTCTAGGCCTGTCCCCACCTGTGCAGTGAGAGAGGAGCACGAGGAGGAGAGGAGTCCAGGCCATGGTGCACACAGCCCTCCTGGGACCCCTGAGCTGGCACTGGGCTGCCCCAGGCATCTCTTATCTCCTTCAGTGACCTCAGGGAGGAGGGGCTGTTCCTGCAAATTTGCTTCCCATACTGGAGATCTTTGCTCCGCCTAGAGGACCAGCTGAGCTCTGCAACTAGCTTCTTCAGACAGAGGGGACTGATGGTTGTATCTCAGAGTTTGCCCCCTGGGAGGGACTAGGAAGGAAGCAGCTGCTGGAATCTTACCCACACCAGTGAGCAGGAGACTCTGCTCAGCCCAGAGAGGACACAGCTGCTGAGTCCCCACCAGCAAACAGGCACCAACACCCCAGTCCTGGGGCATTTGGAATATTTCACACCAGTTGCACTCTCTGCACCTAATCTGGCGGAACAACAGCGCCCCCTGCTGCCCACTGGGAAAACTTCAGTTTCTCAGTGGAAGTAATGACGTTGGCCAGAGCAGCTGGTCATGTCATTCCAGAAACATCTGCTGGCCATGCCCTTTACTATCCCATGGCACTTGATATTAATAAACATCCTTTTCAACTGAGGTATTTCTAGGTTTTCAGGTGGAAGAGCTGTGGAAAATATGACCACCTTCCAGTGTGACCAAGGCTGCCATGAGGTGGGTATGCAGAGGACTCCAGGGACAAAGAGTTGAGCAGCTCATTCAACAGGCAGGAGGTGACTGGGATCTGGGTTTGTATGGAGACTGGTGGTCCTGCTGGTGGACTAGGAAAGGGAACGAAGAGATGTAGCAAAGTCAAATACAAAGTGTTGGGAATTGGCAAAACTTCTGTCAAGGTAAGAAAAATCCAAACCTGTAGTTAACTGTCACAAGACTTTCTCTGAGCCAAACTGATGACAATTGCTGGGAAGCAAGATCTCAAATCCTCCCGAGAACAACAGTTTGCAGTTTCCTTTGTGCATTTGAGATTAAAGAGGGAACATAAGGAAGATTACAGGAAGAGGGGAGAAAGCCAGATGAGGATCAGATTACTGGGGAGTTAAGATTCTGTTCTCTCTGGGGGGTGGTAGAAGGAGGGGTCTGAGAAGAGGCATTTCAAAAGCATGTTAACCTAGAGGCAGAGACACAATGGACGATGGAGAGGACTTCCTTAAGGCAAAGAATTTATGTCCTGGGGTGTGACCCCCCTCCATGACCTGCTGGGTGAGGAATCTGTGATCAGCTCACCCTGTGAGGTTACTTTCCCCAGAGCCCCTCATTTTCATCCACACTTCTCATATTTGTGGGTCTCACCTTTCTGGGAGGCATTTGTTGTCCGGTTCCATCGTGTGTTTTTGTTGTCGCTTCTCCTGCCACAGAAGGTGTTGTCCCTGTCACTCCTGTACCCACCACGGGTCAGCACATCCTGGGCAAAGGGCCCTCAGAGGTCAGTGTAATGGCTACTTCTGATCGTGCTTAGAAAAATAGCAGCAAGATAACAGTCGGGTGTGATGTGTTTGTGTAACAGGAAAACAGGCCAGCATTCGGGCTGCCTGTCACTACCAAACCCAATAAGCAATGACAGCGATTGAATCTTCATAGGCACTTTATTCAGATGGCTGGTGATCCCTCAGTGTCCCTCAGGCACGAGGGGATAAGCAGGTCGGTAAGAGCTTTGAAGTCCAGGGGATTAGGTGAGTGATGCCAACATTCCTGTCCTGGGCAGTTAGCAGTTCCCAGGGGCAGGTGATAGTATGTCATTCCAGGAACACAAAGGCCAGTTGTCCCCAGGCGGTAATCTTTAGCAGTGCCCCAGGAGGTCGGCTGCTTTCCTGGGAGCCAGGATGGGCCTTATCTGTAATTTCAGAAACAAGGCTTAAACGTAAACATTATTTTGCCAGGTTTATAACTTTTTACCTTAAACTGAAATTTTCTAACTCTGGAGTCCCCTATCACTTGCAGATGTTCTGGGTGTCTGGGCAGAAACCATCACGTCCCTCAGTGCCCAGATCCAACTCCGCTTTACCTGTGCCCATGGTCCCATGGTCCCCACATGTCTAGACTCACAGGGACTCCTAGCAAATGACTCTGACCAGGGTCCCTTGCTCATCTCGGACACTGTGTCCTCCAGGCACTGAGGAGTCTTTCTCATGCAGCTCAGTCAGGTCACCCCTGCTCAAAATCCTCAGTGACTCCACACTGCTGTTTGTACTGCACCCCAACTCCTGGGCTCCCCTCAGGGGGCTTCATAGTTGGCCCCACACTCTGCACCCACCACGCAGCCCCTCCACCTGCTCTCAGACCTCCAGCTCCCCCCACTTCCCTGTTATTTCAAAATCTGACTCCTGTCCCTTCATGGTGCTCAAGGTGTCTCCTCCTCTGTCCTTTGGAAGGAAATAGAATGCAACTTGAATCATGGTGACAACTCATATTTCATCCATTCTGAGTGGCTCTCAGTAGTAGGGCACGCACATGTCCTCGCAGACAAATTAGAGAATTAATATGACAATGTTGAAGTCACACAAACTACACAAAATAGTTCAAAGAACTGCCTGCACTGATTACACCACCTCAACCCCCCTCCATAGGACTCCTCTTGTTCAATCCGGTGCCCCCTGCACCTCTCACTCTGCCCCCTCACTGACGTTGAAAACACACACCAAGACCCTCATCGGGACATGTTGCAGCATAAATATCATTTATGCCCCCAACTCTTGCACAGGACAGCAGCGGGTTCCAATCACCATCACATGAATGCACATGTGCAGAAACCTCTGGAATGGTCAGCTACCTGACTGCTGTGCTGAGTGACAGAGGGAAGGGGAACAGGCCTCCTGGGTTTGGAGTCTGAGGTTCAGTGGTGACACGTGGGAGCAGAAGGGAGTCCAGACCAGCACACACGGCCTCGGGCATCATTTATCGGCTCCCTCACCCACGTCACAGGGCAGAGTCCTGTCTCATTCACACGGACATTTCAAACCCACGGTTCTCCCTTCCTGAGTTTCCCCGCTAGGGTCCTCTGTGGGACGTTGGGTTGAGAAATTGAACATCACGTTTCATTGATCACATGGTGGACTCTGAGCTACGTGTCAGTCCTGGGTGACAACTGATGACCTCACAGACTGTTCTGGAAGTGGAATGTGAGCAGCCGTGCAAACACCCTCGTGCCCTGGGCAGGTGTTTGCTCATGGGGTCGTCGTGTCTTCTGTCCTCGGTGTCTGCTCCTCACCCCCCGCTGCCCCAGTCTGTGCTCCAGGCCCCACACAGACCTGACCCCAGGGCAGAGACCTTGTCATGTGTGCCTTCGTCTTTGTGTCCAGGCTTGAAATGCACTTACTAAGACAGTGAATGATATAGATGTAAAATATTTTTATGTGCAATGTGTAAAATTTCAATATATTAACTGCACACCTACTTTAGCCGAATATTGTACTGCACACATTGTGTTTTTTGTTTGTTCGTCTGTTTGTTTTATTTAATGTTTATTATATTTTTTCCATCATCATTTAGTCCCCTTGCACTCCTCCCCCCGCAGCAATCACCACATGTTGTCCATGTCCACGAGTCCCATCCCTTTTGCTCAATCCCTGCATCCCCTAAGCTCCCGCCCCCATACTGCTGTCCTCCTGCTGTCCTTCACGCTGATGGACAGGACTGTCCACAGGACTGGGTCGCAGGCTCTGACCTCACATGAGTCTGTGTGACTCTTTTGTCTCACAGACGGGAACTCAGAAGCACAGAAGACGACACGTTAGTCTCTGTCCAGCTGACTGGCATGAACAGACTCCAAGGCAAAGGCTGCCTAACCGCTTAGAACACGGCCTGTTAATCCCGTGGGTCTCAGCCTGGGGTGATGGGGCCCCCTCAGGGGATATCTGGAAATCTGCAGGTGGTGTCGTGGGTCATAACGTAACAAGAGGGTGTCACTGTCATCTATGTGCAGAGTCAGAGGACGCAGCTCAGTGTCCCTCAGGCACAGCGCAGACCCTCCACCAGCACTGACCCGCCCCCTTTCACAGGCGCACAGGCTCACACACCTGCTCTCAACTGACTCACCCTCAGGAATTCATTGTACGGGAAATGGGCAATCAACCACCTGACACGGGGAAAGTTGGAAAGAAAATAGAGGGACTCAAAAACCTAAATTCTCTACACTACTTGCCAACAGGAGACAGAGCACAGCACCCTCGTTGGTGGGCACAGGCTGAGTGCAGACCCAGGAGGGGAAGCTCTGGGGGTTTTGTTCTCCCTTCCCCCTGAGTCGGGAGCACTGTGTGATCACCATCACTATCAGAAGACTGACAGTAGTAGTCGGCCTCGTCCTCAGGCTGCAGCCCTGAGATGGTCAGGGAGGCAGCATTGGAGGAGCTGTCTATGGAGCCAGAGAACCAATCTGGAACCCCAGAGGTTCTTTCGTCATCACCATAGATCACAGTGGTGGGGACACTCCCTGGGCGCTATTGGTGCCAAGACACATAGTTGTCCCCAATATTGCCACTGCTGCGGGTGCAGGAGATGGTGGCCGTCTGTCCCGGAGACCTCAACACAGAGCGTGGCTGAGTCAGCACAAACTGGGCCCAAGACCCTGGAAGGAGAGAGCAAGGAGGACAGACCCTGTTCCTGGGGAGGGAGGAGATGTCATCGACCCAGGGGACAAAGTGTTGCCCTCCCAGAATTCCCCTCAGGCCCCACCTGTGCAGTGAGCCAGGAGGGCAAGGAGAAGTGCAGCCCAATCCATGGTGGAGACACCCCCAGACTCTGCTTCCTGAGCCCCACAGCCAGGCCTCAGTCTTCACACTTATATGTCAGTCTGAGGCTTAGAGTGGGACGTCTGTATGCAAATCTTCCCTTTTATTGGCTCTCCAAGCTCCTCCTTTAAATAAGCCAGGGCTCCAGCTGAAAACAAGAGATCTTAGGAGTGAGAGGGCTACAACCCAAAGATGACACGGGAAACATTGAAGAGTAGGGGCAGGACTCACAGCTGAGGAATGTGGGGCACCAGCGCCCTCTGGTGGATACAGGAGAAAAGGCGCCCTCGGGCGCAGGCTGGTGCTCAGGGCTCCTGCCTTGCTCCTGGCCCTGATCCTGCACCTCTCCCAGTCCCAGCCTTTTCAGAGTGGCTCCGTTCACTTAGAAATGTGTGTTAGGCTCTTTCTCGTCCTTCTGTGGCCTGAACGGTCATTTATTGATACTGCCAATAATAGTTTTCCATTGTATATGGACCCGAGTTTGTTTTCTTGATTCATTCACTTATTCAAGGATATAGCAGTTGCTTTGTAAGTTTTAACGTGAATAAATAAGTTCTAACTTCATATGAATGTGCTTGTTTGAACACAAGTCACTGATTTAAATAAGAACCTAGGAGTGTGATGTCTGTGTGGTATCACACAAGGGTGTTTAACTTTGTGAGAAACTGCCAAAGAGTCTTCAATGTGCCCATGGCTGGTGAGTCCCAGCAGCATGAATTGTGACCAACAGTTCGTAGGTGTGTTGAGAGAAGAACATACTGTCTGTGACCAGGGTCAATATTAACATATTGGATATGATGCATCATTAGTAACACTATACTGACACATCACAGCATTAATTTGTGGGTGACTGTCTGGGTCATGGTTTGTAGTTGCAGACACAATATTGTGAGGTAACAGAGAATCTATATTGGTCTCTGTCCCTGGTCTCTGACACAGAACTCCTGAATC
>PVJI01029315.1:0-15322 GCA_004026765.1 Micronycteris hirsuta
TTTTCTGTTATTACTTTTTCAAACAGGTTTCCTATCCCTTGCTTCTCTTCTTTTCCTTCTGGTATCCGTATGATACATATATTATTATCATGTTGTCTTTCAGCTCCATTAAGCCTTATTCATTTTTTTTTTAGTCTTTTCCCATTTTGTTGCTCTGTCTGGGAGTCATTTTTTCTACCTTGTCCTCCAGCTCGCTGATGTGACTGCTTTATCTAGCTTGCTTTTTATTCCTTCCAATATATTCTTCTTTTCAGATACTGTATTCTTCATTTCCTCCTGGCTCTTATTGATAGTTTCTATGTCCTTTTTCATGCTGATATAGTTCCCAGTAAGTTCCTTGTAGCATTCATAGAGTTCCTTGTAGTTCTCACTGAGCTCCATGAGCATATTATAATCAATATTTTGAACTCAATGTCTGATAATTTCATTTAGCACTCTTTCTGGGGATTCCACCTTTCCTTTCATTGGGGGTTGATTCTTTGTCTCCACATTTTAGGTGACTCTTCTTGTTTGTTACTGTATATTAGATCGATCTGCTTTGACTCCCTATATTTGTGGTGTGGCCTTCTGTGGTAGGAGAGCTGTGGAACTCAGTGGTGCAGTCCTCTTGAACTCCTTCCTAAGCTAGATGTTCTTGGAATGCTCTTTATGCCATTTTTGTGGGCTCTCTGGTTGTAATTGGGTTTTGGTTGTTATTGGGTTATTTTTCATTGGGTATTCCAGCTGGCTGACTGAGAGTTACGTCACCCACTATGTCTTGTATGCTGTTGAACAGGTACAGCTGGAACAAAACCAAACAACCCAGGCAACAGACCTATACCCACAAAAGTAACTCCCACCCACAGCTGCACTATCAACTGCATATTAGCAAATATTAATAAAGATGTAAAGAGATTGAGATTATTATAAGAATGGAAAAACAAATATGATATGACTAACTGAAAGAAAATTGTTTTTGAGAGGGTCAAGGGGAAAATAATAAAATTGGGAATATAAACAAGATGAAGAAAGAAATAAAATAAATTGAAATGAAAAGGTAGGGAAGATTGCAGAATGGAGTAGACAAGGGAAGAGTATAGTATTAGGTTTAAACAAATTTTTAAAGAAATATAGTGTAAAATATAGGAAGCAAATTGGACAGGAAGATCCACCATAGAAATATCAACAACAAATGAGGAAAGATTAGGATAGCTGGAATGGGAATAAGAAGTTAAAAAGAAAGAAATAAAAGTTTATATCTAGCAGAAATAAATGTGATTTTGAGAGGATAGAGGGAGAAGGAATGAAAACCAGACTAAGACAGGAAAAAATTAAAATGTAAAACAAAAAAAAAGAAAGGGCAAGAGGGAGGCAAAATGGAATAGAAGAGTGGAACTGTAAAATTTGAGGTTTGAAATACAAAAATAGTGAAGATCTATGAATAAAATTTAAGAAACGCAACAGCAACCACCATATCAACAACCAACAAGCAAAGACTGATAAAGGTGGAGAGAGAACAGAATGTTTTAAGAACAGGAAAAATAATGAGATGACTAATGATAAGAAAAATAGTTTTGAGAGACTGGAGGGGGGAGAAATAGTAAGAGTGTGGAATAGACAAATTGTAGCAAGAGCAAAAAATAAAATTTAAAACAACAACAAAAAAAAGGAATAGGGAGGAAAAAGGTAAAATGGAATAAGACAAGGGAGGAGCAAAATATGAGATTTGAAATAAACTGAAACAAACTAGTGAAGTAAAAGGCACGAACTTGAAGGAACAGAAAAGATGTTAAAAAGCTGTGCAAGAGAGGAAATAACACGAATCATGAAGAAGAAGGCCGTGGAATTCATGTCAGTAGAATCCAGTGTTTACAACTGCCTTCTGTTTCTGGATCCACCCCTGGTAATATCAGATGGTGTCCTAGCCTAACCCTAGGAAGCCTTCTGCAGACTATTAATGATCCACAGTCTGTGGCTGTCTCCTTCAGATTTGGCTGGTCCCCACTGTTCTGCCCTGCCAGCTTTCCATCATCAGTCCAGGGCCCTGGAATGGTTCATTTAATGACCTGAGAGAACTGCCAGTACCTTCTTCACATGTCTCCAGAGGGGCCTCTGGTGCTATCGAGAGGGTGGAAACCCTGAGTAACCACTGAGGCGGGGAACTGTTCAGTCTTCAGAGAAGATGGTGGGAGTGTTTTCCCACCACTTATCTTGGTCTATCCCAGATCTTTCCAATGATGTAATGTCTTTGGTGAATTAGCTATCTGTTTCCTGTGAGGGGCCAATCTGTGTAAAAGAGGCAATTCTTTCCTTCTTGGTGAAGATAGCAGCTCTGTCCAAGCACCAAGGCTGGGTGGGACCTTGAACACCCCTGTTTCACCTGTCTCTAATCTCTCTGCTCTGCTGGTTTCCGCCTGAGGCACAGTGTAGCTCATAGTGACTGGTAAAGTGTCTTTCAGAGTTTTTTCTTCTTTCCCCTGTGGAAATGCATCCATCAGGTCTCTCCTGAGCCTGTCCTCACTGATCTGCAGAGCTTGTAATCCTGCAGGTGGGGGTTGGGCTCACCTGTCTGTGAAGGGACTTGCCTTACTGCAGCAAATCTCAGGCATTCAGCTCCTAGCCATCCAGTCTCCAGCCTTCTTTTTCACTGGAGACTCAGACCCAAACTCTCCACTCTGTATAGTCCCCTGCTCACCAGCCATGCTGGGTTGGGCCCTACAGTCCCTTTATCATGACTCTATCCCTCTGAAATCTTTGTTTGCAGAGCCGCTGGACATGCACTCACACACACATGAGCACTGGGACCCTGCCAAGTCTCAAGCGTCACCTCAGCTCCTCTTTTAAAAGAGTTTCTGTGTGGCCCCCATGCTGCAGCACCGAGCCCTTGGGGCCTGTTCTCACCATGATACCCCTCCCCCCAAATCACTAAGTCTCTCTCTGTCAGGGTGGGCCACAGTTATGTGACAGTTTTAGATAAAGTTTCTCTCTTGATCTCTCCTGGATGGCACTGGGAAGAGTCCCCCAGCAATACTATAACAGGGGCGGTGGCAGGGTTCTCTCGCATCTTCCTCCAGTGACTCTCAGCCTTGGACAGGCCTGCTTGCACCGTGCTGTTTCTTCATCCAGCACCTCCGCGTCTCTCTCTCTCCACCCCGCAGGGCTCGCAGCTCCAGAGCCAATCCACAGCTGCCCCAAATCTGCCCAGCCAGAAGTGCTGGTTTGGGCGGTGGCGGAGGCAGTTGCTCCCGTAGGGGGCCCCAGGCTGTCCACTTCTGAGTCCCCTGCGGGTAGGCAGGCCCTTGCCCACTCATGCATACTCTTGCCGGTGTATGCACTCACTCACACATTCTCTCACTCAGTCTCCACTGGATTTTCGAGTTATTTGCTCTGCGGTTTAGGGGCAAGACTGGTCCGGGTCTGGAAGGAGGTGGACGAAGCTCCCAGCTACTCTGCAGCCATTTGGATCTCCCTAATGAGCTTCAGAAGTGGGACTAAAATTCACGTCTTCTGCCTCTCAGTTCAGTACAGTTTTCTTTATGTTATGATGCTCTAATATATGAAAAATACTTTAATTCTCGAAAACTTTAGTCATGCAGAGTTGTAGTGATATAACAGAGCAGTCTTAAGACGGTTCTTGTTCTTCATCTTAAACTTTGCATAGTCTCAACAAATGATGGATATCGGGGTAGAGATAAAAATTAATTATAACACATCTATGACATGAAATCCAGACTAAGGGATGTACTATTTCAATATATGAGGCATATGTGACATGAAAAACTTGGACACTTGTTATTATATCTATCATAATCTCCTCTTTGGCAATACTTGTCAACCCATTCTCTCACTTTCTCTTTGAATCCAGCTTTTGTACTACTGTGACTGATAGATTTTTGCCTGAAGTTATAGATGAAAAGTTAAAATGTGTGCTCAAATTTTAAAGAATACAGTAGTTTTAGGATTCTGTGACAGAATTTTTTGTCTGCTTTGAAGTTTTTCTCTTTTCAGCCTTCATTTGTAATTTGCCTATCAACCTAAAGTGAGGTAATTACTGTATTCAGTTTTATAAAGTGACTAGGATCTTTCAGGATCAAGAAAAATAAGCTAATGGATAATGTTTGTTTTTAGAGTGAAGCCACAATCACACAACACAGGTTTTGTGCAATTATCAAATGAAACACAGGGCATCCATTGCACTATTTGGGACATACTTATATTAAAAAATTATTCATTGTTTTACTGAAATTGGAATTTAACTGTATGTCCTGTATTTTTATTTGCTATATCTGATAATTCTAATTTTATATAATTTAATCATAAATTGAATAACAAAATTTCTCCATGTATGTAGAACCCTGAGCTTTCTCTTCCTAATGTGTGCAGAAAATTTTTTATTAAATATACTTGATGTTTAGTTTCTCAAAACAGAGACCCTTTTATTAAAGAGGTGGTGTTCTAAAATGGAACTATATTGTCATTGACCACCTCTTGTAAAAACTACCAAACCAACCTGCCTATAATGGAAAACCAACTATATTGCTCATTGCAATAGAAGGGATGTCTCTATTGACAGCCCTTTAGTAGTGTCTCAAGGACGAGGAGGTCATTTGTAAGGGTTGGGGAATCCAGTTAAAAGTGGATCTTTCAGTGTTCCAGAGGGCTGATTGGGACTGAGCAGAGTTTGTGAAATGCTAGTACGGGTTTGGTGGACCCAGTAAAGCAAGAGCTTTGAAGTTAGCCTTGAAGAATAAATAGCCTTTGATGAGACTGATGAAGAATCTATTACTCTGATGAGGGAAGTTTAGTGGTTGATTATCTGGATAAGCAGATTTTCAGAAAGTTCTTGTAACAAATAATATATAACAAATAATAAAAACAACAATAAAAATGAAAAAACAAATAGTTAATCTAAAGTCATTTGAATCTTCCAGAGCAAGAATTTTGTGGACTCAGTAGGTTATGCAAATGTAGAGTATCCAATTGTAAAATCGCCTCTCTCTCTCTCTCTCTCTCTCTCTCTCTCTCTTGGCTTGGTCTATGTAGCTTTCTTAAAAATTTTTTAAAAACTTTATTGGGGTAACATTTTTTGATAAAATTATATAGATTTAGATATACAATTTTATAATATGTCATAGGTATATTGCAATGTGTGTTCACCTTAATATAGGCAGTAAGCTGCTTAGCTGTAGATCAGTACCCCAAGATCCTTTTAAGGCAAAATAGTTGTCTCTTTTCCAACTACATGTCTCTGTGAGGCTAGTTTTCTTCATATATTTCAATCAAAAGAACATATTGCAAGAGATTAAATCAGATGAAAACCTCTTTTTTATTAAGCCAGAATTGGAGATTAGCAAAACGTTAATGCCGATGTTCTCATTACACCTTTTTTGTGTTATTTTCAAGAACTGTAAAGTGTCTAAGATTTTACTTTAACTTCAAGTTAATAGGTTAGCTTACCACAGTTTAATGGTGGCTAATAGAAGACATGAGACATCTGTGTCAGAGTCAAAAGACTTTATTATTAACCGAGAAGCCAATAACCAGTGTCAGTATGCTTACATAAGCTTTCTCCAGTAAGCCCAATTCCCCAGGGACAGCATACCTGGCCTAGATGGATGCCTGTACGCACAGTCGGTTCCATGACAGGAGAGGAAGGCTGAGTTTGAGGAACATGCCATTTAGAGCCAGCAGTAAGCAGCCTCCACTTGGTTCTTGAAGGAGGTCATACCTTATCCCTCAAAGCTGTTCACTACCCACGCAACCCTGAGAAAACCTGGGTAAAGAATTATAAGAGCCTAGCATTCTTGACATACACAGCAAGATTATCTTAGAGCACAAGACACTTATAGGGGCATGTCCCTCAACAGTTATTTTTCATACAAATATCAATATTGATGTTAACATATGCTGAATATATTATTTCTATTCTTTTTTATTGACTTTTTTGAGAGAGCGAGGAAGGTAGAATGAGAGTGAGATAAACATTGATTTGTTGTTCAACCTGTTTATGCATTCATTGGTTGATTGTTGTATGTCTTCTTACAGAGGATCAAACCTGTAATTTGGTGTCCTTACTAATTTTTTTAAGAGAATAAAGATGTCCTGAGAGCAAAAGTTTGAAAATTGTCGTAGTTTCACGTCTCACCATTATAGCTCTCTCAATTCTTCTCTTTCACTTTAGTCCTAGAAATGATTATCTATTCCTCCAAGAATTGCCAAAGGTTCATGCAATGCACACTCTGGAATAAACTGTTTTAAAATGCTTTTCAAAACCTCACCAATCCTGGTTTGCACTGACTGCATTGTTTGTCCCAGAGAATACTGGAAGCACTAGGTAGCTTCTGACCCAGGAGGCTCTGGAAGAGTTTAGTCATTCTACCCAGGGCCCTGCTGGCTGAATCTTCCAGAGAGGCTTTTTGCTTTTTATTCTTTACTACTTAATGTCCGGATGGAAAGAGTCTATTCTGAATCTTGGATGACTGTGATATAAGCCATTAATTAATTTTTGACTTCTTTTTTATTTGAAATTCTCTGAATGGTTTTGTATGTTTGTTTTTCCTTTGGGATTTTGTTCTTCAGGTTTATTCAATAGATCTTCCTTTCTTTAAAATTTATCTAACAGGAATCCTTAGGCTTTCCTTGTTGTATACATTTATTTTATAGATATTTACTCCTTGTGTACATTAATGTGATAGTAACACAGGATGCCTTGACTATGTTTTTCTTCTGACAGCCCACAGCATCTGGGTTCTCTTTGCGTCCTTTTTTATTTGCATTTCCTCAGGACACGATACGAACTCCAAGGGCTTATTACAAAATAGCCACTTAATGATTTCTTAGAACTAGACTATGGCAACTCATATCATCCAAGCAATAGATGACACACGTACAGGAAGTTTAGTTTCTAATTTGTACATTTCTATAACATTTCTTAAGTAATGAGCAGGTATTACTTTTTAAAAATAAAAATAATATTTATGCCTGGCTGGTATAGCTCAGTGTATTGAGCGCAGGCTGGGAACCAAGCGGTCCTGGTTCGATTCCCAGTTGGGGCACATGCCTGGGTTGCGGGCCGGGTCCCCAATGAGGGCCATGTGAGAGGCAACCACACATTGCTGTTTCTCTCCCTCCTTTCTCCCTCCCTTCCCCTCTGTCTAAAAATAAATAAATAAATAAATAATATTTTAAAAAAATAAAAAAATAAAAATAATATTTAATTATAAGAATAAAGGAAAGTAGATTTTTAAGTAAATAATTAGTTGGCCACACAGACAGAATGCTTTCATTCAAATTCAGTGGGAATGCAGGCCTTTAGACTGCAGGTTCCTTAAGATCAGAAATACATCGTATTCATCTTTCTGTCCTGAACATTTTAAGAAAGTGTCTGAGCATATCATAGTGCTCAATAAGTGTTTGCCCTATTAAAGAGATGATCAAAAATATTATTAAGTGGCCCTGGCTGGTGTAGCTCAGTGGATTGAGCGTGGGCTGGGAACCAAGTGGTCCCGGTTTGATTCCCAGTCAGGGCACATGCCTACGTTGCGGGCCAGGTCCCCCGTGAGGGCCCTGTGAGAGGCAACCATACATTGCTGTTTCTCTCCCTCCCTTCCCCTCTCTCTAAAAATAAATAAAAATAAATCTTAAAAAAATATTATTAAGTGCTAATTTTATATATAAGCATTAGCTATTCCTGTGGAGTCATCTTACAAGATCATTTGAACTTTTCTATTCAAGTTTCTAATCCTTAAACAATATGTCTCAATAGTCTCCCACCATAACTAAATAGATCTTAACTATTTGAATCACATAAAATTTCCGTTTTTGTAGAATGGCCATAAAATGGCTATTTTATGTGTCTTATTCTAAATTAATCTAGGTTGATGTAGATTTTTTTGTTATATGAAATTTGGTAGTGGTAAAATAAAGCAAAAAAAATAGGTGAGTGGTTCTCAAATGAACATTACCATGCTTCTATATTGCCAAAAAGGGGTTGGATTCATTGTATGTGGGTGGGGGGTACTGTAATATGTTAGAGACATAGAAGATAATCAGACATATTTTGTGTCTGTGCCGCTCGTGTTAGTTGCGGTCTGAAGACAGGAGTGTGAATCTGGATCAGAGTTACGAGACATACACAGAATGCTGTAGAGTTGTGCAGTCCTCTCTGAAAACTGAAGCAAATAGATGCACAACATTTCATTTGGGGATTTAAAATATATTATTTAGCCCCAGTTCTAATAAGAAGTTCCATTCAAGAAAAGAAAGCACTAACTCAACCAGTGATAACCATTCTGGCCAATGACCACTTTAGTGGTGCTGGCTGAACTCTTTGTTTTAATTATTCCACTGAAATCTTTCTGGAAATACAGTAATATACTTTATGGCTGACAGCCTTTTGATTCCCCAAAATGTCTGATTTTCTCCATTTCTCATGCCCAAATAAGAAAACATAGGAATATTTTATAGGTAAAGCTAACACTAGATTCAATAATGCAAGTTTATGGGTGGCTCAAGGCAGCAGATGTGTCTAGAATACTGTGTTCCAAATTTCACTAGGATGTCCATTTGTGCATCATAACCCAATATACACACAGGCGCACACACAACTAAAATGAGTTTCATAAAGTGATATTTGTATTTAATATTCAACATTCACACTAATGTTTTCAATTTGTATTCTATTTTATTTTAACAAAAGTTGCCATGACCCACTAAACTGATTTCCTGATGCAACACTAAATCCCCACCTGCACCTGGGAAAAGAAGTAAATCATGTGTTAGTATATAAAATCTTTATTTCAGTAACAGCTGATTCCAAATGTAAACAGGTAAATGTCTACAGAAATGAAACTTAGGGGAGGACATGATTAGTGGAACAGAAAGCCTCAACAATGTTCTGTGAGCAAACAAAGGAAACTTAGAACCAGTGCCTAAAGGTGGAATTTTATTGCTGATTAGGTTGTTTAGGAAGCAGATGCCTTCTATAAATTCAGTTTGCTATGTGTCAGGTTTACACGTGTAATGTTATTTTGATAATTTTAAAGATGCATCACCTATTTTTCTGAGACTTTGTTGTTGCTAACAGTCGTTTTTTGTCTTTTATTCTTTTTTTCTTTCTCAGCGAAGGTGTTCGAGCAGGTCTTCATTTGCCATGAAAGTGCTGCATTCTTTTTTTTATTATTTTATTGTTCTTCAATCACAGTTGTCTGCTTTTACTCCCCACCACTCCTTCCTAATCCAGCTAAACCCACTTCCTTCCCTTGCTTCAACCCCCTCCTTGGTTTTGTCCATGTGTCCTTTATAGTTGTTCCTGAAAACCCTTCACCCCATTATCCCCTCCCTCTTCCCTTCTGGTTACTGTCATATTGTTCTTAATTTCAGTGTCTCTGGTTGTATTTGCTTGCTTTTTTCTTTTGTTGATTAGGTTCCTGTTAAAAGTGAGATCATATGGTATTTGTCCCTCACTGCCTGGCTTATTTCACTTAGCATAATGCTATCCAGTTCCATCCATGCTGTTGCAAAGAATAGGAACTCTTTCTTTCTGCTGCATAGTATTTCATTGTGTAAATATACCACAACTTTTTTATCTACTCATTTACTGATGGGCACTTAGGTTGCTTCCAGGACTTGGCTATTGTAAATTGTGCTGTTACGATTGGGGTGCATAGGTTCTTTCGTATTGGTGTTTCAGGGCTCTTAGGGTATAATCCCAGCAGTGGAATTGCTGGGTCAAAAGGCAGTTCCATTTTTAGTTCTCAGAGGAAATTCCACACTGTTTTCTGCAGTGGCTGCACTAGTTTGCATTCCCACCAATAGTGCACTAGGGTTCCATTTTCTCCACATCCTCTAAAACACTTGTTTGTTGATTTCTTTATGATGGCCATTATCACTGGTGTGAAATGGTATCTCATTGTGCTTTTAATTTGCATCTCTGATGGCTAGTGATGCTGAGCATCTTTTCATATGACTCCGGGCCCTTCGTATGTCTTCCTTGGAGGTGTCTGTCTAAGTCTTTTGCCTATTTTGTAATTGGGTTATTTGTCTTCCTGGAGTGAAGTTGTGTATATATTTTGAAGATCAAACCCTTGTACAAGATATCATTGGCAAATATGTTTTTCCATATAGTTGGTTCTCTTTTCATTTTAATGCTGTTTTATTTAGCCATGCAGAAGATTTTTAATTTGATGAGGTCCCATTTGTTTGTTCTTTCCTTTATGTCCCTGGCTTTAGGCGCCATACCAGTGAAGATGTTGCTGCATGGAAAGTGTGAGGTTTTCCTGCCAATGTTTTCCTCTAGGACTTTTATGCTGTCACAACTTATATTTAAGTCTTTTATTCACCTTGAATTTATTTTTGTGTATGGTGTAAGTTGGTGGTCAAGTTTCATTTTTTTGCATGTAGCTGTCCAGATCTCCCAACACCATTTGTTGAAGAGGCTATTTTTGCTCCATTTTATGCTTCTTCCCCCTTTGTCAAATATTAATTGACCGTAGAGACTTGGGTTTATTTCTGAGCTCTCTGTTCTGTTCCATTTGTTTATGTGTCTGTTCTTATGCCAGTACCAGGCTGTTATGATTACAGTGGCCTTGTAATATAGTTTGATATCAGGAATTGTGATCCTTCCTACTTTGTTCTTTCTCAAAATTGCTGCAGCTATTCAGGGTCATTTATGGTTCCACATAAATTTCTGAAATGTTTGTTCTATATCTGTGAAATATGTCATTGGTACTTCAATAGGGATTGCATTGAATCTTTCAGTTGCTTTGGGTAGTATGGACAGTTTGGTGATGTTAATTCTTCCAATCCATGAGCATGGTACATGCTTCCATTCATTTGTATCTTCCTTAATTTCTTTCTTCAGCGTTGTGTAGTTTTCTGAGTATAGATCTTTTACACCCTTGGTTAGGTTTATTCCTAGATACTTTATTTTTCTTGTTGCTATATCAGATGGGATTTTTTCCTGATTTCTGTTTCTGATATTTCATTGTTGGTGTACAAAAATGCCTTTGATTTCTGAATATTGACTTTGTATCCAACTGTTTTGCCAAATTCACTTATTAGGTCAAACAGATTTTTGGTGGAGTCTATAGGATTTTCCATCTGCACTATCGTGTCATTTGCAAACAATGACAGTTTTGCTTCCTCCTTTCCAATTTGGTTGCCTTTTATTTCCTTTTCTTGTCTGATTGCTGTGGCTAGGACTTCCAGTACTATGTTGAACAGGAGTGATGGAAGCAGGCATCCTTGTCTTGTTCCTGATCTTAGAGGGAAAGTTCTGATTTTTTGCCTTTTGAGTCTGATGTTGGCTGTAGACCTGTCGGATATGGCCTTTATTATGTTGAGGAATGCTCCCTCTATTCCCAGTTTTCTATGTGTTTTTATCATAAATAGGTGCTGTATCTTATCAAATGCTTTTTCCACATCTATTTGTACGATCATGTGATTTTTGTCTTTGCTTTTGTTTATGTGATGTATTACGTTTATTGATTTGCAAACATTGTACCATCCTTGCATCCCTGGGATGAATCCCATTTGGTCATGGTGTATGATCTTTTTAATGTATTGCTGGATGCAGTTTGCCAGTATTTTGCTGAGGATTTTAGTGTCTGTGTTCATCAGCAATATTGGCCTGAAGTTTTCTTTCTTTGTTGTGTCTTTATCTGGTTTGGGGATTAGGATGTTGCTGGCTTCATAAAAAGAGTTTGGGAGCCTTCCATCTTCTTGAATTTTTTGGAATAGTCTGTGAAGGATAGGGATTAGCTCTTCCTTAAATGCTTTGTAGAATTCTCCTGTGAAACCATCTGGCCCAGGGCTTTTGTGTGTCAGGAGTTTTTTGAGTACTGCTTCAATTTTGTCTGCTGTTATTGCTTGGTTCAAGATTTCTGCTTCTTCTTCATAGAGTTTTGGAAAATTCTATTTTTCTAGAAATTTGTCCATTTCACCTAGGTTTTCAAATTTCTTGGCATATAGTTCTTCATAGTAATTTCTTTGTATTTCTGCGGTATAGGTTGTAATCTCTCCTCTTTCATTTCTGATTGTGTTTATTTGGGTCTTCTCTCTTTTTTCTTGATAAGTCTGCTTAAAGGCTTGTTGATTTTGTTTATTTTTCTAACAGTGGTTTTAATATACTAATTTTTTCCTCAGGAATATAATTATAATGGTTGTTGAATGATTACTACAGATATGTAAAGAAATCTTTTGTCAATAATATTTATACATATCTATATCTTTATTTAGTTTTTCATTCATATATGTCTATCCACCTAGCTTTTAAAATAATGGTCAGTCTAAAAGTAAAGCAAGGGAAGGGGATAGGAAATGCTGGAAGGAAACCATTGCAATTTTAAATAGGATAGTCAGGAAAGGCCTCAGTGAAAAGGTGACAGTTATGTTAAGATCTGAAGATTTGGAGAACAAGACATGCAGAAGAGTTTTTCAGGTAGAAGCAACTGTGATTGCAAAGAACCTGATACTGGAGGTTGTCTAGTGTGTAGGAGGTCACCAATGCGGTCACCGTGGTGAGGCAGAGTAAGTGAAGGGAATGAGTAGTGACAGGTGACAATGGGTCAGTCACCCTGGGAGAATTGTATAGGTCTCTGTGAGCCACAGTAATGATTTTGGCTTTTACTTGGAGCACAATGTGAAGCTGCTGGAAGGATGGAAGCAGAAGAATGACAAAATTTGCTTTACATTGGTTAGGCTCTGTCTGGCTAATCTGTGATATTATGATGAATGTGGGGAAGGGGTAGCAGTATGGGAGCGGGGAGAACATTTACATGGCCATTGCAGTATCTATGCAAAGATGATGTTGGCTTAGCTAGTGGTAGCAATGGAGTGAAGGAGTAGGGCTATGCGGATCTATTTTCAGAGTGCAGCTGGCAGTATTTGCTTACTGATTGGACCTAGGTGTGGGTGTGGAAAAGAGAGGAGTCAAGGGTGACTGAAGATTTTGGCCTGAGTTACTGGAAGAGCTTTTATACATCAATTAAAAAATGACAAACACCTCAGTGGAAAAACGGGCCATAAAATGCAATTGGACTCAAACAAAAAAGGGATCTTTTATTCGGTATTTTTTTTTAGTAAACCTTATATTGAAGAAAAGGGCACAAATCCTAAGTATACAGCTGGATGAATTCTCATAAAATGAACAAAATGCATTCATGTAACCAGCACCCAAATCAAGATTCAAGAACATTGCCTACAAGAAACATCCCCTCTGTGAAGGAATTATTTTAAAAATTAACTCTGCATTTATGTTAAACCTATTCTGAATAGCAAATGATGTAGAACATCAGGCCACAGAATAGGGGATATCTTCTGAAATTAAATGAGGAAAAGTAAAGAAACTCACCTGCAACTGAGTGACAGGAATTAATCATTCCCTTGATCTCATGGAATTCATACTAAAAAGTTATTTTCTAATAATACAATGTGTGACAGAAGGTAAAAATAGATGCATTTTCTACATAGATCTCAAAATTAGAAACTTAAAAAAAGTGAATTTGAATATAGTAAGGTCCAATGATCTATACTTTATGATGATGATGGTGATGATGATTATTTTAATCTTCAACTAAAGATATATTTATTGATTTTAGTGAGAGAGTAAGGAAGAATGGGGGAAAAGAGAGGGAGAAAAAGAGAAAGAAACATCAATCAGTTGCTTCGCATATGCACCCTGACTAGAGGCTGAACCTGTAACCTTTTGGTGTGCGGGATGATGCTCCAACCAGGTGAGTCACCCAGCCAGGGAAATCTGTACTTTTAAAGTAAAATATTTATTATCTAGAAACTTGGTAAAGGTAAGGATTTAGATGCTAAGTTTGAAAACTAGATTTGGAACACAGAAACTATACATATAGCTTTTCTTAGAAGTTACATATGAAAAAATATATGAGCCAAAATGGGTTTGTTAGGAACTGGGATAGAAGAGAAATTAAGTTTCCAGATATCACTGGAGCCCTCTCCCCACTGCCCACCAATACCCCCAAAAGACCCTGAGATTTTTGGAAATGAAAATCCTGCATTGGAAAAAGGAGAGTTCTTGCTTTTAAAAATAATATTAAAAATTACCTATTTCTGATTTTAAAAAAGACACATGTAAAGACTTCATGCTAACAATACAGAATAAAGCTATGCAAATATAATTTTTCTTCTTCTTCTTCTTAAGCAAGCAATGTGGAAAGAAAAAAAAAATTAACACTAAGCAATGCCTAGAAGTGCTCAAAAGCCAGCTTATATCCTTTCATTGATTGGCAGAACACAGCCAAGTGAGCCTGTGAATTACAGCCAAAGAAAGATTCCATCAATAAGTATTTCTCCTAGTCTGCCCAGAAAGACACTATACTGGTTATTAATATACCTAAATATTCTCCATCTCATCTTTCTTAGTTTTGTAAACTGGAGTTTTGTCATTTTGTGTCTGAGGCCATGTCATTTGAATTCAGTTAGTAAGTCTGATGATTCAATTGCTAAAACCAGAAAACAGAGACATGAGAAATATCATACCTCGATAAATTATCTAGATACTCTATTTTTAAAAGGCCAAGTTAAACAGATACGAGATCTGTCCAGAAAGTACAGAAAGCTGTGTAACATGAAAATAGAGGCATTTATTGAAGAGGATACAAGATACAAGAAACAGTGTACCTAGGACAATGACACCTCAGTCCCCTTCAAAGTAGGTGCCTTGGGACCTCACACAGTTCTCCCAATCAACATCAGCTGCCCCGTCATATTTTTCTGAATCTCATCACTGGTCTGAAATCTCTTCCCTTTCAAAGGTGATTTTAGTTTTGGGAAAAGCCAGAAATCTTAGGACATCAAATCTGGGCTCTAGGGAAGCTGAGTTACCTGGGTAATTTGATGTTCACCACAAAACTCTGCACAAGGTGTGCATGAGTTGGCAGGTTGTCATGATGAAGCTGCCAATCACCAGCTGCCCATAGCTGCAGCCTTCTGAATCATCTGAATGGTTTCTGCTGAAGAATGTTCAAGTTTAACACCAAATTTGATGCAGATTCATTCATCTACTTGCTCATTTTGAATGCAATGGCCACACAGTACACATGCTTGCTCAGCTGCATCTACCACCCCCACTAACTAGTACAGTGAAGTTGTCATTGTTCATACATGCACATTCCAGCCCACTCTCCTTGGCTGCCAGGTTACATTGATGTCTCACAAATTGTTCTCATTATATTAATAATGACTGGACTTTTTCCTGACAGACCTCACATATGAATATAAATACAAATTATATGCATTATGGGTCTAGTATTAACTTTTTTAATCTTTGCTCTCTAGGAACGGATGAATTCTTAGCTCTGTGGCTAAGAAGAAT